>JAMYXO010003307.1:0-20535 GCA_033310375.1 Conus canariensis | reverse complement strand
GGACCAAATTTGGCACAAACATGCAGGCGCATAGGGGGACACCCTCCCCTCCATTTGTTAATCCTTCGCTCAAAGGTCAAGGTCACAGGGGTAAAAACCCCCAAAAAAATTAAAAATTTTTTGGAATATCGACTTGAGCAAAACAACATGAATCTTTAAATTTTTACATTATGTCAAACTGCGGCGGGGAAAACACATTTGAAGGGTTTGGGCCATCTTGTTTTTTTTTTTGTTTTGAAAACCCATGCGTTTCTTGTGTTTTTAGTAGTATATATAAACCCTTTTTAAATTTGGGAGTGTGAGATCATTTTTCCCCCTGCCTGTTTAGGATTTTCTCCAGAGCTCTGGTGTGGGTCTTCATATAGTGGTACAATAATGAAGTATATTTGATGTTGGTATATCTTATTGGGTTTTTTTTTTTGTAGCCTACCATCATTCGTTGAACCAGCTGGTCGGTGTTCGCCATCCAAACCTTTGGCACTTCATTCGCAAACTGAAAGACTGTCAGGCGGAATCCGAGACCAAATTGACGGCTGCCGAGCAAGGAGATACCCCAAGACAACGCCGCAGAACGTGGCGCATTCTGGCAGCACGCATTTGCCGCCTCAAGCAGCAGTATACAAACGGCGCGAGAAACCTGGATTCCTATTGGAGAGCTATCACTCATGTCATTTGGAGGCCCCTTGCTTAGTTCGACCAAAGACTTTGGGTTCGATCATCTCAATCTGAAGGCATGCACATCGGGATATCACAGCAAGTGACTGTGCACAAAACATCCTATACTGACTGTTATATTCTCGTTGCTTTAGTTCACTTAATATTTCAGTTAAACTCAATGGTGTTTTACTTGATTTATTTGAATACAGTAAATCGCAAAGTGAAAGCATGCTCCTGAAAGCATACGCATCGGGATATCACAGCAAGTGACCCGTCCGTGACCTTGCACAAAGCATCCTGTACTGACCGTAACATTCTCTTTGCTTTAATTTCAGTTTATGTTTCAGTTAATTAAACTCCGTTGACGTTACATTTGATTTTATTCAATACAGTAAACCGCAATCTGAAAGCATTCGCATCGGGATATCACAGCAAGTGACTGTCCATTCAGTGACGATGCCCAAAGCATACTGTATTGACAATGTAGTTCTATTTGTGACCAAGTTTTAAACATTTTAAAAAATTATTTCTTTAAATGATTTTGTATAATTCATTGATTCGCACTTTCAAAAGTCCATAGAAAATCAGATGCCTACAATGTTGAATTCTTCGTTTTTCTATTAGTTCTTTTGTTTTTGTTAAACAAATATTAAGCCATTACATGCTTGTATAAAACAAAGGTAACTCGCTCTTTCTTTTAGTTCATGTTTCTATTAACTTGATCAAGTTGTTTCTTTGTTGAATAAAGTTCATTGTCTGCTTGTTAAAAAAAACTTTTAAAATGTAATCCTCTCTTTGTTTCGGTTTGAAATTAAAAATCTACATGGCATTTCATTTGACTTAGTCCTGTGATGGATTTTTTTTCATTCTATATTTCATTAATATATTTTAAAACCTGCTTGGGAAAAAACCCCTGAAAAGGCTGTCTCTCTCTCTCTCTGTCTCTGTCTCTCGGTCTCTCTCTTTCCCTCCCTCCCTCCCTCTCTCATCAAAAAAAGACTGTTTCGGTATGCCGGGTTTTTCCAAAATGGGCACAATGGGACGGGGACACAATGGGACGGGGACACAATGGGACGGGGGCACAACGAGGACCACCCAGTTTGGAAAGCTTTTTGATCCTGATTTCCAGTTTCTTCCTGAGGACTTGCAGCCCTGATTAATTCCATCATACCTCAGTCTGATTTCAATCATCACATATTTTTAGGAAGTAAACAAACACAGAACATAGGATAAATGTACCTATGCACAATCTGTATAAGAATGTGTTACATTCATATTCCTTATCAACTAATGCAAAGCTATCTGAATGAAATGATATTTCAGAATATTTGACATTTCAGTCAGATCCACTGATCCCAACCCTCCATACACCAGTCCCCTTGCTCTCTGTATTCACATTTCTCCTTTTTCTGTCCCTCCTCTTTACAAACACAAACCCAAGCTTGTAAAACTGCATGATATCACATTCTTTATTCTATCATTCTTTTTTCATTCTTTAACTTATGTTTGTTTTTTAACAGTGTACAGATACCTGTACCTGGTTAACTTCACTCCTTAAATTTTTGTTTCCTTAAGATAATGTTTACTTTTTCCATTTCAGGAAAAATCACCCTCCCTGTGTGTGTGTGTGTGTGTGTGTGTGTGTGTGTGTGTGTGTGTGTGTGTGTGCGTGCGTGTGTGTGTGTGTGTGTGTGTGTGTGTGTGTGTGTGTGTGTGTGTGCGTGCATGCGTGCGTGCATGCGTGCGTGCGTGTGCGTGTGTGTGTGTGTGTGTGCGAGCGTAGTATAATCTTTGTCACTCTTTAAACTCTTCTCATATTCATGTAGTCTCCAGTAAGGCTTCATGAAGCATATGGAACCAGCCTTTTATAATGAATTACTACAATGTGTTCAATTAAAATGCAACAACTTATTTTGATGGATCCCGAGTTGTTCAAAGATAAGGGTTGGTTGTCAGTACACCGCACAAAGAAGGATAGAGATGAGCCTGTCTTGCATGCACTTAAGTATGTTGGGTCACTTGCCCAGTTTTATTGTGTCATTATTGAATTACAACTTGCAGCTGACTCAGAACCCAACTATTGAGTGTCGATCACAATGCATCACTGATCTGAGTTGTTGAAGAGTAGAAACAAGGGTTAGTGAATGCCAGGATGTGTCTCTTTGCATCAGAACCCCCAGTTTTTACATTTGACCCCCCCCCCTACCCCCCATATATGCATACACTTACACATGCACACACAATACTAGAATTTTGTCTTGACTATGGCATCTTTAGGATTTTTTCAATGCATTTAAATGGTGTGTGTGTGCGTGTGTGTGTGTGTGTGTGTGTGTGTGTGTGTGTGTGTGTGTGTGTGTGTGCGTGTGTGTGTAAATAATCTGACAAAAGCGTTGACTTCAACAGGTGACAGCCATAATATGTCCTTTGCAGTTGACAAGGCTATACACACATTAACTCTCTCTCTTTAAATGATGAATTCTTGATTTCTCAGTTTGCTACTTACACAACTATTAAACCAAGAAGGAAAAATGTATCTGTCTTCATCTGTACTTTTCACAATCATTGTACACTGCAGACTGAAAGCCACATGCATTTATGCACACTCCAAGTCTGCACTCATGCACATATTGTCATGCACATATTCATGCAACAAAACAAAATTCAGATTATGACAAAGATTCCAATACAAGCCACTTATATTGAAGAAAATAGTGGAAGTAATTTTGTTCTCAATTTAGTTCAGCTATACGTAACATAGTAAACCAGTCCACATCATTTATGAAAATATCTTTGTTGTACAAGACAGCAAGTAAAAAAATTCAAATAAAAACTTGCCATCTGATCCCTATCAAACATCTCATTAACTCAGATAACCCCTTTAGCTAAACATGGAACTCAGTACATCAAAAACAAAACAAAAAATTATTATAGACTTCAGAAAGACCAAAACTCCTTTCCCATTCCTAACCATCATAGACAAACAAGTGGAGATCATAAATATAAAATAACATAAATGAGTTCCAATTTCTTGGACCGACCATTTCTAAGATTTGAGATAGAAGAAAAAGACATGAAGAGTCCAGAAGAAAGCATTTGCACAAAAAGTCAAAGTCAATTAATCTTAAATAAATGTTAGCGAACCGCCCAGAGAACGTGGACAAACGAGTCACAAGACGAAACACAACGCGTTTCGACCTCTTAGGTCTTCATCAGGTGAGACATAAACGAATAAAACAACGAAAATTCACTTAGCTTTGATCGCTTCAGATCACTTCGCAGGGTTCAGCGCAAGGAAGAAGGCGTTGAAAGAAGGCCATTCAATGCCTTCTTCCTTGCGCTGAACCCTGCGAAGTGATCTGAAGCGATCAAAGCTAAGTGAATTTTCGTTGTTTTATTCGTTTATGTCTCACCTGATGAAGACCTAAGAGGTCGAAACGCATTGTGTTTCGTCTTGTGACTCGTTTGTCCACGTTCTCTGGGCGGTTCGCTAACATTTATTTAAGACTAGCCAGTGTACCCGGCTTCGCTCGGGTATATCTGTACAATAATTTTCTGGCCACCCCTCTCTCTCACCACTTAAAAGACAATACAATAAAATTCAGCTTGGGTTTGTTTCGTTTATCCCATGCCGAACCAATTGCCCCAGCCTCCTCCTATCTACTTCACCCAATTTCTTCGGACGCCCACTCCCTTCTTGCCTCTCAATCTGTTTTCCCCCACGAATTTTTTTCCATAGATACACAGTCCATAGAGGGATGCCTGTACTTTGTGAACTTACCGATGCATTCTCAATTCCTCGATTGAAGTGCTCCAAAATGACAACTCTGTAGGGGCCGCCATAACCTAGTGGATAAGGCGCTGGACTCATGATCCAAAGGTCGTGGTTTCGAATCCCGGCTTGGTCTTGGAAATTTTAACGTGGAATGTTTCCAGCTAAAATGACCGTAGTTCACCCCGATGTCCACCCTGGCCCCGCAGGTGTCAGTCTAATGTGACGGACCAGCCGTCTGCATATCCTTGATTTTGGCACGGACGTTAAATCCAACTCAAACATGACAACTCTGTGAAAAGACTGCATTTTCACGATGTATCATGTCTATTGGAGAGCCTCTGGGTAGACATTTCTGGTCTCCCTGTTTGGCGCAAGTATAGTCAGTGTTTCTGCGTTTCCAGTTCGTGATGCTGCAACGTAGAACATTCCATGTGTAAAACACGGAACGGTCAGGTCTGCCCCACGGGATGAAAATGTCGGACCCTGGCTCTTGATGATTGTCAGAGCGAAAGCTGGTTTCATGGGAAACTGAAGCCGTCAGAACTGGAATGGCAGGGGTGAGTCCATGGGTTCCAGAGGAATTCTGGGGAGCAGCACCGGTTCACCTTTGTGGGGGCCACATGATATTTTCGCTTCTACAACGTTCCTGTGCAGTCTGGTGAAGACACACCGGGTGCCATTGATCACCTTTGGCGGGTCCAGTGAGCGGAGAATGATAATAGGGACTCCAGATTTCAGCAACAGTTCATGTGGTGGAAGTCCAGAAATCTCAATGGAGTTCAGGAGTTCTTGTGGATAAAGGACTGCCTCATCATCATTCTTGGCCGTGTCAACAGATCTGTACAGTTTCCTCTCCAGGGAAGTCAGCTACGATTTTTCTGTTCAGCCTGTTGAGTCTCGTTCAGGGAGGAGATTATGGCCCTTTCCGCTAACCAGTCTGAGTCTGCACAGTGAGCATGAAGATCCGGGTAGACTGCTTCTATCAGATCCTCCTGGCTATCAGACAGGCGTTGACAATGTTGGCTCTGGTGCCATTGAGGACGACAGGGAGGATCTGCCTGAAGTCCCCACAGAACAGCGTTGGGATGCCTCCCATTGGCCTGTGCACTTGGGTGATGTCCTGCAGCGTAGAGTCCATGGCCTCGTAGACAGCTTTGTGGGTCATGGGAGCTTCATCAATTATGACGGTTGCAGCCTCTTTGATGACTTTGGCCAACGTTGACCCACGCTTGACAGAGCAGGTTGGCGTTTCTTGCTTGTCGGCATCCAGAGGGACCTTGAAAATGCTATTTACTGTCCGCCCACCCGGCAAAAGAGTAGCGGCAATGACACTGGAAGCAGTGGCTAGCACTATTTTGCCTGTGGAGCGGATCCTGTTCAGGATAAGATTCAGGATGGTCTTTCCTGTCCCTCATGGAGCATCAAGGAACATTATGTTGCTGCTTGCTGTGGGATCCTGCCTCTGCTCAACCATGGTCATAAAGCTGTCGTACACGTCTCTCTGGTCAGCTGTCAGCTTCTTCAGCTGGTCATCAGCTGCTGCCCGGAGTGCAGTAGTGTCGTAATTGGTCTCGCGGTAGTATTCTCGAGGCACAGTTTGTTGTTGTGTGACTGTTGGCATCCCATACTCCTCTGTAGACTTGCCTCCAAGAAGGAAGAGTTTGTCCTGAATCACAGTAAGAGCTTGGTTGTAGATGGCATCTGTGTACTGCGCTAGAGAACTATAAAATAGGCATTCTGGCTCACCCACCTCCGCCAGCTCCAACCGGCTGAAGCCGGTTTCGCTGTTGCTCCGCCGGCTTACCCAGAATGCCTATTTTATAGTTCTCTAATAGTAAACACTTTACAAACATACATAATGTGTAGGATTGTCTGTTTTTAATACTAATTTAGAAAACTTTTGAGACTTAAGTTTTTGCTTAATCCTTCGTTTTTCTTGATCGTCTTCAATAACATCATTTTCTTTCATACATTCATCAAATGCGTCTCTGTCTTTCATGTGAAATAAAACCACTGTCTTTAATTGTTCTCTAAAGTCTTTTAAAACTGAGATATTTTTGACATAAAATCCACACACTTATCCCAGCATGTCTTCCACTGAAAGCCAGTTTTGATAAAGTGTTTCTCTTTTTAACTATGTCTCTTTCTGCCGAACAGTCATCTATAATAAATAGTGTCTGAGTTCCTTCAAACTGTCTATAAAAGTGTTCTAAGCACTCGCTAAGTTTATTGCTGGGATCAACTAAATAGATTTCATCATCTGTCCATATAAACCTTCTGTCGTGATATGCTTTGTTCCATTTAAGTGTTGGGCAGAAAATTACTATATGATCAAAATTATAACGATAAACTGTTTGTAATAGGTCGAGGACAAATATTGTTTTTCCACAACCAGTCTGTCCACAAATCAATGAACAATGAGGGGTTTTTATCATAAAGTTTAACATCGGCATTGACACCAAAGTCGTCTGCTCCATAGTTTTAAAACATAATTTAATCTAATCCAGTTATTGTTTTTATCATACTCTCTGTCAAAACTTGTTCAGTATAATAAAACCCTATAAGGCCCAAATGTGTAAGATTAATCCAGTTCAGTTCTGTAAGATCGTTTCTATTTAGACTAATATCAATTTTGTTGCTTGTTGTTATGACCTTAATATCCTCGCCATTGTAAAGAACGACGACAGTAACTTTAAGTTTGTCAACGTCTAAGTTTTGCCAGCTAATAAGAATTCCTTTCATAAGATTGTCACTGACGCCCAGAGCTCCATTTCTCGCCTCATCTTTTAAGACAGAAATTTTAAATATCATTGTGAACGTGTTTCCTAATTTTGTGCGTGGAATGAACTGTAATTTTGTAGAAGCTTTCTTTAAAACCGATTCTCTTCTGTGGAGGATGTACTGTTTGTCCCCAAACGGCTTTATTTCGATCTCTTTCCGACTGTTGTCCTCTGGCATAAGACTTACATGTAAAGGGCCAGAGTTCAATGCTTTTCTGAAACTTTTTTGACGGTCAAAAAATGTAAATGGGCTTAAGAATTCAAATTTTATGTCCCATTCTAAATATGGTTCTAAGTGCCATTTGTTGTCAGTTTTTCGAACTATTTTATATTCATACTGACCTGTATTATTTGCTTCTAGATTGCGTAGTTGTTCTAGTTTAGGAAACCTTTTGTTGTCGTCAACCTCTTTGCGCTTATAATAACCATCTTTAGTGTACTCAAAACCATACAAAGTGCCTATCTCACCGTTCTGTTCAAAGTCCTCAACGTCTGCAAGGTCTTTTAATTCTAAAGTTACACACCTCTCAGGCGCTAATGTAACTCCTGATTCTTCTGGTCCACGTGACATTTTTTAAAACAACGTATTATTTTATTTCTAAAACAATGTGCAGGTTATCACATTTCACGACTTTCCCTGTTTTATCTGTGATCTTTATATTAAATGATCTGACCCTCCCACAAGCTAATCTTTTAAACTGTAAATTAGGGAATTGTATAATTTCATAATCGCAATATGCAGCTTTCCCTGATGGAAGAGCTCTTAAAACAGTTGAGGGCTTTCCATCATATAAGTTTTCATCAGTGCTCAGCTCGTCCAAATGAACATAGAGTAATGAATGTAATGCAAGATCGAGCGGATATTCTCCCTCATAAGTAGTTTTGTCTGGTGTAACTATAAATTCATGACTGATTGATCGATTGTTAGTTGCAAAGCCTAACATTTTAGCTAGCTCTACATCAAAAAGGTAACTTACTCTTTTTTCTTCAGGTTTGAATGTCAACATTACTTTCAAATTTGCATTGTTAAGTTTGAGAGTAATGTCGAAGTTACTCATTGCTTCTTTCAGCGAGCAAAACCCGTAATAACCATCAGGTATGGTTAACTGGCTAACTAAGTTTAATATATTATCATATTTTTTAATCTTATTATTTTCCTTGGATTCACTTATATTAAACCATACGACTTTGTAAAAAATTTCATGGAGTGCAACCCTTTGGGTTCCGCATTCATTATTAATAGCATATTCTAAAAACGAAGGACTGTCTTGAGTTGTTATTGTTACAAACATTTTTAAAACAATTTAAAAATGAGTGCATTCAAATATACTAATGCAAAATATTCTGTTGGGCCGCACTACAATCTTAAAAATATAACAACTGATACCCTCGACATTTCTGTGACTCAGTCTGACGCCTTTCAAGTAAAGGTTAGTACTCCATTAAACAGATATCTTAACCCCCCTATTAAAAACGACTACATCCCGAAAGTGTGGTTTAGTCATCCGATGCAATTTTATCAGAACCAGTTAAACTTTGCTGTGTTTTGTGCATCAACTGGGTGTGGAGTGTCGTATGCTGATCATTTAAATCATCCTGATCCTTTGGTGAGGTCAGTATATAGATTCCATTTCTATTACACCTTCAGACGTATTTTGTCTGAACTGCAAGCACCATTACCAAATGACAAACCGTTTAATCCATTCAGCAACAGAATAGATAACAAGGCTTTTGAAAGGATCTGTAACGAATTTGATATTGACCCAAAGACAGACTTTAGACAAAAGTTGGATCTTAATCATGGTTTAGGCACTCTTTATTATTGGGGCGTGCATAGAAAGTATAACTATGATTGGAATCCTCCTTACACATCTTTCTCTTCAGGCACAACTGTTCACCTCGGGTCCATAGAGCAAGAGCATAAAACAGCATGGACAACATTTATTTTGGATACTTCTAAGGGCCTAACAAAAGCAGGAATAGAACGAATAAACGACTCTATTCGTACTTATGTTTGGTGTTTGCTAGGTTCGCAAGCACAGGCAAGATCTAACATAATTGATCCTTCTACTGGCTTTGATGCCCAAAAACAGTATTTAGCAAATTTAGAGGACGCCATTAATTCTGCAATTGATTTGCCTTCAAGTATTAAAAGGTACCAAAATGTTTTACAATTTGCAAGATCGAAAGTAGACTTTGCTGTCGGCACTGGTTTATACATGCTACCTTCTGACCTCAGGCTCCAGGTAGGAACAATAATAAACTACAACAATGAAATCCTTGTTGCAGGAAATGAACAGAAGGTTGGACAAAACGACATAAATTCTGAGCCAGTAATATTACAAACAATAAAAAAACAAGATGGCCCCCCAAGATTAAGTCATCCAATCCCCAAGGCCCAAAGCCCAAAGGTCATTGAAGACGCGCGTGATGACCATGAATATGAAAAGACGGCACTTGTTATTGGATTAACTGCCCTAGGATTACTTGGTCTTTATCTTACTAAAGAGTAACCCAACTATTAAGACAACTAATGCCCATAAGTGCTCAGCCATAAAGCCAACTACTTTACTTGCGGCAGACAAAAGCCAGCTAACGATCCCTCCTATTATACCAGGCAAAGAATCTATTGCCTTACTGGCTAATTTTTTTAATAAACTTGCAAGATGATCAAGTTGTTTTTTTACCCATGATTTATCTGACGACGGAGTTGGCGGGCCTGGTGGCACTGCTCCCCCACGCCACCGCCTGTAATAGCCAACACCAGTGTACTTATTGCAAATCCTAAGGCTGTTATAACACTTGCTAATGTGACACCTTGCTCTCTAAACAGTGTTCTTATTCGTTCTGCTAACGTTGTGTCTTCATATAAAATTCTTTGGATAGTTTCTCTTATTCTGCTCACTTGAGTTCGTAATTGTTCTCGGTTATTAGACAACACTTCTAGTCTTGCTGATCTCTCTTGTTCAAGATCTTTTAGTCTTTGTGTTATTCTTTCTTTAACACTAGGTCCTAAGTTGTGGTCATCAGCCTCAACTAGTTTTTCTTTTTCTCTTTTTATATGCTCATCTAGTTCACCCAGTTTTGCTAAATTGTTTGTTAATTCGCCTCTGATGCTTCTCAAAGCATGATCAAGGGCCGTTATTTCTCTCATAGGTAGCGGCGGATCGTGCATAGTTTTTAATGCTGTTTCTTCTGAAAAACTGGTTTCTGCTTGTATTATTTCGTCTGTTGTTGGGCTTAAATCTTTAAGTTCCATGTTTTGTATTTGGTTATCTGTTGGGAGTTTCTGTAGTGTGTTTTGAAGTTTAGCAACTGCCTCACTGTCTAATCTTCGCGGTTTAGCAATGCCAAGGCGATTTTGATCGCTCACACTGAGCCTTTGTCTAATTGTAGTCTTTGCTAAAAACTTTGATGGGTCTGGTTTAGATGTAAGCTGTACAGGTTGTCCTTGCTCGTTTTTAAAAATCAAATGGCCATCTTTTGTTTCAAAATCATTAGGGTCTATAAAATCAGGAGGTTCTTGGCCTAAACTTTGATAAAATGATTTGACCTTACTTTCTGTTAATTCACGCCGCAATGATTGTAATGGATGTGTCAAAGGCGTCATTTCACTCATGTCGTCTCCAGGATCAAAAACATCATAATCTTCTTCTGCCATGTTTTTAAACAATTAACTTTTTATTTTGTTTTATAAAAAAATGTCACAAGCATATGGTTCGATTCTTGACCCGCATAGAAGACTGAAAGAGCCCTTTGGCGTGAAGGGAAATAAACAGAATATTATTGTTCCAAATAATCCATCTACTATTGATTCAGATCAAATTCTTACTGTTAAATTTCCAGACCTAGGAGCAGATGAAGTGATTGTGCCGGGATCTGCACGGCTTACTTTCAAAATAGAACTCGAATCAGCAACAGACGAAAACAGGACAGTAGTCCAGAATCTGGGACGGGCAATCGTTAAGAAAATTTCTATAAAACTTGAGGGGCAAGAAATATTTTCTTTACACAATGCAGACATATTTTTAATCTATTGTGATCTATGGCTAACCGATAATGAAAGGGCCGATCTTGCGTTTCAAGGAATCGAAAATAACGAAGCACTAAAACACAGAATAGACGCCGAAGATGCTAAAGCCGGCAACAAGTATGAAGCTGTAAGTTTTGCTTATGGAAATCGCTTTTCCATACCCTTAGATTTTGAGTTGTTAAAAGCGCATGCGCCATACTTTCAAGGAGCATTAAAAGACAGATTGTCATATGAACTAACTTTTAATGAATACAAACGTGTCATTAAATCTACAGACACTGATTCCAAGTACAGCATTTTCGACATCTCGTTAGAGTTTGACATTGTTAGCAACCCTAACTTAGCAAGGCTGATTGAGCAACAATATCAGTCAAAATTAGCAATATATTACGAAAGAGTGATTCATCATACTAAATATCCTAAAAGCAGGGCAGACACAATATGGAACTTTAGTTTTAGCGCCGCAGCAAGATCCCTTAAAGGTATTTTATTGCTGTGTGAAGATGAAGAACCATTCAAAAGACAAAGTGAAAAGTTTATTAATCCTAAAATAACTAAAGTACAATGTTCAATTGAGGGTAGTCCTAACCAAGTCTACGGTAGCGGGCTTAAACCTTATCATCATTTTGATGAAATAAGAAAATTGTTTGGAGGCGGGAGGTCTAGAAGTCCAACAGTAGACCTTGTGTCTAAAGATCTACACCTTCACAGTGTTAGACTTGATGAATATTTAACAACGAAATACGGTTTATGGATTGACCTAAGGTCAACAGAGGATAATCAGTTGCATGGGAGTGGGAAGAACAGTTAAAGACGTAATAAACATTCAAATTGATAAAGAAAAAGAGAGTGATAAACCACTTAATGTACATTTGTTTTTAATATATGATGCGCAGCTGAATATTCAAGATAACAGATTGAAAGATATCCAATACTAAATTATTTTTATTTTAAAAAAGCATGTCTGTTACGACTTATCCAAAAGTGCCCAAAGAAGAGATAGTAAGCAATTCTGCTGCTGTAGACATAAAAACTTTCAGATTAACCAACATTACACAAATGCAACAAAAAACTAGAGCAGGACCTTTCAAAATACAGCAAAACCAAACGAAGGTATTCTGCTGTCTTTAATGCTGTTACATATGTTAATACTGGAGCATCGGCGGTTAGTGCTTTAACAGCAGGAACAAGTGTAGGTCTCTTAGCAACAGGCGTAGGTGCACCGGTAGCTATACCTCTAGGTGGTGTGTCTTTAACTCTTGGCCTGTGTTCATTGGCTGTAAGTGCTGTCAGCAAAAAAATAAAAGCTAAACTCCAAAAGCACACAGCTATGGTTCAACTAATAACAGCTAAACTTAGTTCCTTCAAACTGACAATAAATAAAGCACTTGCTGACTCAAACATCACGGATGAAGAATTTAGTCGCCTACAGGCTGATTTTGAGGACTACAAAAGACAAAAGTTTGATCTTCAAAGAAAGGCAAGGGCAACTTTTTCTCAACAGCCAGACACCGACCAGATAAAAAAGGAATGTTTAAAAAAAGTAAACGAAACATTAAACTCTGTTCTAAACAGCTCACATTAACAACCCCAAAGGGCGTTTATACTTTAGTTTATGAGTCCAAGCACAAAAAGACCGTTGATATTGATTCTGATTAAGTATTTTTTTTTTTAATTTAAATAAATATTTTGAGTTAGAAAAGAAACTCAGCATGGATAAGATATATGAAGGTTCAGATGAATTGTTTGAAGCAATGCTCGAGGAAGAGCGTTTGTCAAAAGCTTTAAATGAGGTCGTTTTAGAAGTTATTGATCCAACAAACGTGCGGGAAAGCGTTGTACATGCTATTTCTCAAGTTCCAAGTAAACTAACAATAAACCCTCCAGTTAAAGTAAGGTTAGTTGTTTTAATCGACTATATAACAATAAACGAAGAAAATCTAGAAGTCTGGGTCTCAACTAAACAGCAGACTATTCTTTCTCATAATGACTTAACACCTGGTTGGGCAGATCAACTTCTTACACAGTTTAATGAAGCCTCTGAAGCAGCTAAAATGAGAGGCTCTGGTTGGTCAGAGGGTGAAGTCCTAGACATCAGATTAAGACAGGCTAAGTATGAGCCGATTGTTGGCAAGGCTTACATTCCACTACCTCCATCATTAGTTGCAAAACGAGCAGTTCTAAACATAAAGAATTCAGACAACAAATGTTTTATGTGGTGCGTTCTTGCTAGGCTGCATCACGTTGCCAAAAATGCAGAGAGAGTATCTAACTATTTACAGTGGGCCAATGATCTTAACTTTAACGGCCTTGAATTTCCTATGGCTGTAGACAAAATTGATCAGTTTGAAAAACAAAATCCATCAATAACTGTTAATGTCTACACATGGTCTGAAGAAACCAACCTTCTGCCAATTAGAGTGTCAAAGAACAGTCCAACAATAGGCGAACCAACCAAAACTCATGTAGACTTACTCCTGATGCAAAGCCTTAATGGGTTGCACTACACTCTAATACGCACAATGAGTAGATTACTAGTGCATACTACAAAACAACATAGCAAACAAGAATTCTGTAGAAAATGTTTAACAAGAATTCCGTCCGTTCAAGCTGCGAGCGAACATATAAAACATTGTATTAGCCCAGTTGACTGTGATACAGAACTAATTACGCCCGGAGAAGGCAGTAAAGTTAGTTTTAAGAACTGGAAACGGTTGCAAACTAGTCCATATGTTGTTTACGCAGACTTCGAATCACTCATTGTTCCTTATGAAGGACCAACCCCACAGAAACTTCCTAAAACAGTCTTAATGAGTAATCATCAGATTTGCTCATTTGCCTTCATCATTGTTAGGTCGGATGGCGCCCATTCAAAGCCAGAATTATACAGAGGACCAAATGCTGCAAAATACTTCTTAAAACGCATGCAGCAAGTGCGTAATGCCTGTTCTAATAATCTGAACTTATCTGAAATCATAATGACGCCTGAAGACCAACAACAGTATGACTCAGCCACTCACTGTTGGATTTGTGGTTTAGGCTCTCCCCAGACGCAGAGAATCCAACAGTAAGAGACCATGATCACATTAGTGGAAAGTTTAGAGGAGCAGCACACAGTAAATGCAATCTTCAACTAAAGTTTGAACCAAAGACATGGAAGCTGCCTATATTCTTTCACAACTTGCGAGGTTACGACTCTCACCTTATAATGCAAGCAGTAACCAGCGACTTCAGGGTGTCATGCATTGCACAGTCATCAGAAAAGTACATGTGTTTCACTTTAAATAACATGTCTTTCTACGACTCTATGCAACACATGATGGGTTCATTAGAGTCACTGGCTATGTCCTTAAAGTCCTGCCCAATAACAGAAGAATATTTTGACCCAACTCTTGTTAGAAAGGGCGTTTACCCTTATGAGTACATGAACAGTTGGCAAAGGTTTGACGAAGATACACTTCCGCCTAAAGGCGCGTTCTTTAGTAGTCTTAGAGGAAAGGACATCAGTGATTCTGATTATTCTTATGCTCAAGATGCGTGGCAGAAGTTAGAGTGTAAAACGATGGGAGACTATCATGATTCCTATTTAATGGCGGATACCTGTTTGTTGGCGGACGTCTTTGAAAATTATAGGAAGACCTGCATGAAACATTACAGCCTGGATCCCGCGCATTACATTTCTGCGCCCGGGATGAGCTGGGACGCTTTCTTAAAATTTACTGGAGTACAAATTGATTTATTGTCTAACCTGCCAATGCTTCAGATGATTGAAAACGGATTGCGTGGGGGAATCAGTATGGCGTCGCACCATTACTGTAAAGCAAACAACAAATACTTGGACGACTATGATCCAAGTAAAAGGTCTAACTATCTCATGTATTTAGATGCAAACAATCTGTATGGATGGGCAATGGCGCAGTCACTTCCATTACGCAACTTTAAAATGTACACTGTAAAAGACATTCAAAAGTTTTTAAAATGGCTTCAGAGTCTAGAAGCTGATCGTAAAAGAGGTCTCATTCTAGAAGTTGATTTAGAATACCCCCATGAACTTCATGATTACCATAATGACTATCCATTAGCGGCAGAAACCCTAAAAGTGTCAATGACAGAACCGCCTAAACTTGTGCCTAATCTTCGTGACAAAAAAAATTATGTCTGTCATTACAGACTTCTTCAATTTTATTTAAGACATGGTTTAAAGTATAAAAGGAAAAGATGCTCCCAGGATTCACCGAAAGGGGGAGAGAATGATGAATCCATCGGTGCTCAACCAATCATGACTGCAAATCCCAAACGGACTATGAACATGGACCAAATGGAATATCCATGTGTCTGTGGAAAGCGTTTCGCTACCACCCGTGGCATGAAGATCCACAGAACAAAGATGGGATGTGTGAAGACTCATCTGAATGAGCAGCAGCGCACTGCATCAGCAGATAAGACGTCGGAAGACCAAGGCCAGGATTTAAACCACAGTGCCAAGGACATCCACGCTGTTGGTTCGGATGAGGAATTTGCACAGGCCCTCGATGCCAGGCGCCTGAAACTCAACCTGCCACGAGCAAACGAAACTGAAGATTGGGAGAAACTGGATGCAAAAATCGTCCAAAGACTCGATGCACTGATAGGGAAAAGCACCCTGGAACACAAACTAGCCACATATGGGGACATTGTGTATGCCACATGTAGAGACGCCTATGGAGCAAAACTACCCAAAGAGAAAACACCTCCAAAGAAATCCAGACGCCAAGAAAAGATGGACAAGATCAGGGTCCAAAAGAAAAACCTCAAGATGCAAATGAAGACCGCACTGCCAGCTGAAAAACAAGGCTTGGAAAAACTGTGGAAAGACCTGAAAGAAAAACACAGTGCCCTCAGCAAAGCGGAATCTGCGAGGAAGAGGAAGAGCAAAAAGAAGAAGACACAAGAGCGCTTCTTCAGAGACCCCTTCCAGTTTGCCAGAACACTGTTTGAGCAGCCAAAATCTGGGACCCTAAGTGTGGACAAAGGAGTTCTTGAGCAGCATCTGAGGAAAACATACTCTGACCCACAGAGCAAAGCACCACTCGACATTCAAGGTCTGGTGTGGCCAACCAACCCTGAGGAACAGTTCAATGGCAAGCCTCCAACGTTGGCGGAAATCAAGAAGGTGGTCGACAAAGCCAGAGCCAAATCATTACCAGGGCCAAACGGAATACCTTACCAGCTTTACAAGAAATGTCCCAAGGTGCTGGAGTGGCTCCACAGGCTGCTGCGATCGGCTTGGAGAAACCAGAAGATCAGCGGCCAGTGGATGACGGCAGATGGTGTGTACATCCCCAAAGAGCAAAACTCAAGTGACATTAGCCAGTTCAGGCCAATATCACTACTGAACGTCGAAGGGAAAATCTTCTTCTCTGTCATGGCAGCAAGGCTGACCAAGTACCTGATGGAAAACAAGTACTTGGATGTGTCAGTCCAGAAAGGTGGCATCCCAGGCGTGGCGGGCTGTGTAGAACACGCCACAATGATCTGGGACGCAATCCAAAAAGCAAAAACAGAAAAGAGAGACCTGGACGTAGTGTGGCTTGATCTGGCAAACGCATATGGATCTGTGCCCCATGAGATGATACAGTTGGCTCTTGAGATGTACCATGTGCCAAAGAACATCCGCGACATGCTCAAGAAGTACTTCAATGGCTTCTCAATGCGGTTCTCTACCAAGGAGTACACAACAGACTGGATCAACTTGGAAGTGGGTATTGCAATGGGCTGTGCAATTTCCCCAATACTGTTCGTGCTGGCAATGGAACTCATCTTGAAAGCAGCAACAAACAACGCGAGACAAACAGACCTTGGCGATGGATACAAGATGCCTCCTCTCAAGGCCTTCATGGATGACACTACAGTGATTTCATCCAGAGAAGACGAGACACGTCATGTGCTGGAGAGGCTGGACGACATAGTTGCCTCATCCAGAATGAAGTTCAAGCCAAAGAAATCACGGAGTCTCTCACTGAGGAAAGGAAAAGTGGCCGGATCTGTGGTCTTCAGTGTTGCCAACCAGGCCATTCCAACAGTCACAGAAGAACCAGTCAAGAGCCTTGGAAGATGGTATGATGATACGCTGAAAGACACACAAAGAGCAAAAGAAACCAAGCAGATGGCGGAGGAAGGCTTGGAGACCATTGACCAGTGTGGGCTCCCTGGCAAATACAAGGTCTGGTGTCTGCAGTTCATGCTGATACCAAAGCTGCTATGGCCTCTGATGATATACGACATCTGCACCAGCATAGTGGAGGCAATGGAAGCCAAAATCAACAAGTTCACAAGGAAATGGCTTGGTGTCCCACCCTGTCTGACTGACATAGCGCTGTACTGTCGCCAAGCAAAGCTGAAACTACCCCTGAAATCCATCCTGGAGGAATACAAAGCAGGGAAGATCAGACTTCAAAGCATGCTGGAGGACTCAGGAGACAAGGTGGTAGAAGCAATTAAGCCCCAGCTGAAGACAGGCAGAAAATGGAAAGTTCAAGAGGCGATGGATTCTGCAAAAGAAAGTCTCAAGATCAGAGAAATAACAGGACACACACAGACCAACAGACAGGGACTGGGGGTGACCAAAACTGAATGGTGGTCAAAGGCCAAAGGAAAAGCCAAAAGAGACATGATGATTCAGGAGATGAGAAAAGAAGAAGACCAAAAAAGACTCCAAAAAGCAGTCCAGCAGAGCCAGCAAGGGCAATGGACAACGTGGGAGAATGCACTCCAAAGAAGTCTCACTTGGAATGACATTTGGCACATGGCCCCTCTCAGGATCAGCTTCATTCTCAGATCTGCATATGACCTTCTGCCCTCAAATGCAAACCTGGTGAAGTGGGGGAAAACAGACGATCCTGCATGCCCCCTCTGCCATGAAAAACAAACAGTGGAGCATGTCCTGAGCTCATGTAAAGTAGCCCTGGCTCAAGGAAGGTACACATGGAGGCACAACCAAGTGCTCAAAGAAATTGTACAAGTAGTCTGGGCTAGTACCAACACCACAAAAGGGAAAATCAGGACTCCAAAAGCACCCGCAACATTCTTCACGGCAGGAGGCAGCAAATCATGGCCAAGAAACAACAGTGCCACTCGAAACATGCAGGCAGAGTCTGCTGGACGGGGCAGATGACTGGGAGTGCACTGCAGACCTCCCAGAATGGAAGAGTCACCCAGAGATCATCAGCAAGAGTGGCATGAGACCAGACATAGTAGTCCACTCTAAGTCAACCAAGCAGCTGATCATGATCGAGCTCACGGTGCCATATGAGAACAGAATGGAGGCAGCTCAAATCTACAAGACTGAAAAGTATGCTGATCTGGCAAACAGCCTGAGGAGAGAAGGCTATCAGGTCAAAGTCCTCACTGCAGAAATTGGAGCTAGGGGGTTTGTAGGAACGTCTGCATACAGCCTCATGAAACAGCTCTCAGTTGCAGGGAAGGAAAAAACCAGAGCCCTGAAAGCAATGGCAGAAGCGGCAGAGAGGTGTTCAAGCTGGATCTGGTCAAGGAGGAACAAAAGTGAACTTCATAAGGCTTAATTTCCCTACAAATATCAGGTGTCCCTGTGGCTCAGTGGTTAAAGCGCGAGTCATTAAGTGGAAAATGAGCATGTCCAGAGGGTCATGGGTTCGAATCCCAGCCATGGCTCGTCCCAAGATGGGAAAAAAAAGGGGCAGCAGAGGGACATCCGGAGTCATGAACCGGGTGTGGCCCAACCCCCCTAGAGTGTCAGGAGATAAGGGCCGAAACACTTGCTTGAAGGGGGCTTCTCTTCTGAGGACTCTCTGCTGCCACGCTCTCCACGAGTTTCTTTCTACATTGACAGCTGTTCATCGTATAATTGCTTTTGATCAAGAACAGTTCATGAAACCATACATCATGAAGAACACTGATCTCAGAACTAAATCCGCAGATGCTTCAGAAAAAGACTTTTTCAAGTTGATGAACAACAGCTGTTTTGGAAAGACTATGGAAAATCCGCACAAGCGTAAAGATGTTAGATTGGTCACCAGAGAAAACGATGCAATTAAGCTAACTTCTAAACCTAATTATCAAGACTTCAGAAGATTTCATGATCAGCTTTTTGGAATAATGATGAAAAAAAAGAAAGTCAAATTGGACAAACCTGTTTTTATTGGGTTTACTGTTTTAGAGCTGTCGAAGCTTTTGATGTTAGAATTTCTTTACGACTACTTTAAACCCTTGTATCCAGAGTCCAGAGTTCTGTACACAGATACAGATTCCTTTGTAATCGACATCCCTACTGAAGATATCTATAAAGACATGGAAATAGAAGTAGCAAAAGGGCATGCTGGATGGTACGACACATCTGATTACCCTAAAGATTCGCCTTTGCATTCAACTGTTAACAAAAAGGTTTTAGGTAAGATGAAGGATGAATTATCTGGAGGCGTGATCAAGGAGTTTGTTGGTTTGAGGTCGAAAATGTACAGTCTTTCAAGCCAAAAAAAAGTTGTTAAAAAAGCAAAGGGAATATCTCGTAGTGTTGTGCAGTCAAGCATATCACATGACAATTACAAAGAAGCATTGTTTGGCAATAAGACTTTTCATCATGACAATTACAAGCTGCGATCTAATCTGCATGAGATTAACACAACAGTTGTAACAAAACGGTCTCTTGACGCACTAACACAAAAAGAGTATTTGTTAATCCAGAGTTTTCATATGCAATTGGCCATTGGAGAATAGTATAATCATATGGGCTTATATTTTTCAGCAATCGCAACGTTCAATTATATCATCATCTAATTTAGCAAAATTAATATTATTTATTAATGCTAGATGTGCTTTAATTTTTTTTTTGTCATTTCACAATATTCATGTTTCCATAAATCAAAATCAAAATAAAAGCTTTGGGGTTTTAAAGCGATTGTCTGGCGATTGTTCTAGCCAGGGATTGTCAATCTTCTCAAATACTTCTTTAATGATATACTGATACTCAAATAAATCTTGCATTAATTTTAAAGACTTTTCCTTTGTCATTTCTGCCATTTCCCTTTGAGCTTCCATTTTAAACCCAAATGTATTTGCGTAGATTAAAACAGTTCTTTAAGCTTAAATATATCACCAACCAATTCAACCAAATTATTATCCATTACTGCTAAATGTGCTCGAATTTTTTTTTATCTTTTTAATATATTCTTGCTCCAATCAAAATTTGAGGTTTTGTCTAGCATGGCATGATCAATCTTCTTAAATATTAGTCTAATAGCAAGATTATAATCAAATATTTCTCGCATTATTTC
>JAMYXO010003306.1:0-7500 GCA_033310375.1 Conus canariensis | reverse complement strand
TTTTTTAAAAACCCCAAAAACGGGGGGGGAAAAAAAAAGGGGTTTTTTCCAAAAAAAAAATTTTTTTTTTTTTTAAAAAGGGGTTTTTTAAAAAAAAAGGGGGTTTGGGGTTTGGGGAAAAAAACCCCCAAAAGGGGGAAAGGGGGAATTTTTTTTAAAAAATTTTTTTTAAAAAAATTTTGGGTTTTTTCCCCTTTTCCCCAAAAAATTTTTAAATTTTTTTTGGGGGGGGGGGAAAAGGGGGTTAAAAATTTTTTTTTTAAATAAAAAAAAAAAATTTTTTTCCCCCCCCTTTTTTTCCTTTAAAAAAAAAAAATTTTTTGGGGGGGGTTTTTCCGGGGGGCCTTTTTTTTAAAATTGGGGGTTTTGGGGGGGGGGGGGTTTGGGGGGGGAAAAAAAAAAAAAAAAAAAAAAATTTTTCCCCGGGGGGCCCCCAGGGGGGGGTTTTAAGGTTTTTTTAAAAAAAAAAGGGGGTTTTTTTTTAAAAATTTAAAAGGGGGAAAAATACCCCCCCTTTTTTATTTTTTTTTGGGGAAAAAAATGGGAAATTTTAAAAAAAAATTTGGGGGGGAAAAAAAAAAATTTTAAAAATTTTTCCCCCAAAAAAAAATTTTTTTAAAAAATTTTTTTTTTTTTCCCCCCCCCTTTTTTTTTCCCCCCCTTTTTTTTTTTTTTTTTTAAAAAGGGAAAAAATTGGGGAGGGAGGGGGGGTTAAAAAAATTCCCTTTTTCCCCTTTTTTTTTTTTTTTAAAAAAAAAATTTTTTAAAAGGGGAAAAAAAAAAAAAAAAATTTTTTTTTCCCCCCCTTTTTTTCCCAAAAAAAACCCAAAATTTTTTTAAAAAAAAAAAAATTTTTTTTTTTTTTTTTTTTTTTAAATTTTTTTTTTAAAAAAAAAGGGGGGGGGGGGAAAAAAAAAAAAAAATTTTTTGGGGTAAAAAAATTTTTGGGGGGGGGGTTTTTTTTTTTTCCCAAAAAAAAAAAGGGGGGCCCCCCCCCCAAAAATTTTCCATTTTTAATTTTTTTTTAAAAAAAAAATTTTTTCCCCCCCCGGGGGGGGGGGGGGGAAAAAAAGGGGGCCTTTTCCCCCGGGGGAAAATTTTCCCCCAAAAAAAACCCTTTTTGGGGAAAAATTTTTTCCCTTTGGAAAACCAAAAGGGGGGGCCCCCGGGGGGGCCCCCCCCGGGGGGGGGGAAAAAAAACCCCCCCCGGGGGGTTTTTTTCCCTTTTCCCTTTTTCCCTGGGGGGGGGGGGGGGGCCCCAAAGGGCCCCCTTTTTTTTTTTCCCAAATTTTGGGGGGGGGGCCCCCTTTAAAAAAAGGGGGGCCCGGGCCCCCCCCCCAAAAAACCCCAAAAAAGGGGTTTTTCCTGGGGGGGGGCCAAAGGGGGTGGGAAACCCCCCCCTTTTTGGGGGGGGTTTAAAGAAAAAAAAAGGGGGGGGAAGTTGACAGAATCCTTTACCTTCCCCCAATTCCTCATTCCACCTTTTTTCAAGGTTAGTTGCATTGGTCTCAAAGTGACTGATAGGGTTCACTGCTGAATAGACTGCCCCAACCCGGACTCTCTGACCCGATCATAGCTTATTAATTTTCTTTTTATTGTGTAATCAAACGGAACCGATTGGGGGGAGACAAAACTTAAAAAACCTCATTCGAGCGCCCACCCAGCCCTTTGTTTCAGAGCACGTGAGGATTTTTCCAGGGGTGAGAACGAGGCAGACCTGACTGTGACCAGGCAGGGTTTCACATCTTATTTTTAAGCTTTTTTGGCCAATCTGTCCTGATGTCCCCAGTCCTGGTGGTCAAGGAAAGGTAAATGCCCATTTTTCTCTGGGGTAAAAATTTTCTGTGTCCTTGCTGAAAAAGCCCAGAATTTTGCAAAACCTTTTTTTCAGGCCCCATTGAGGGGTCCCCGGGGGAAAAAACCCCCACCTGAGAAATGGTTGGTGGCTCCCCTTTGCTGCATCCCTGCCCTTTTTTTGCTCCAAGGACATGGACCCCCCATTGGGACATTGGAAATGTCCTCCCGGCTCTTCGCCTGGTGTTGTGGGCTGACCCAAAAAATAAAATTGGGCACCTCACTGTAAACCACCAACCCACATGAGCAGGGGTATGCTGTTTTGCCAGAGAGGTGGCCCCAGGGGGGTCGTCAACCAAAAAAGAGACCCTCCTGACACTGATCCCCCCAGATGAGGAACCAGAGCTTTTGTCGCAGCAAAAAGGGCCTGCCCCTTCTGCTGACCCCCTCAGAATCGACGGGGGAAAAAGAGAGTGCTGATTCAGTCACTCAGGGCAAGGCACCATGGCACCGGGGGTCCCCTCATCCTTAGATGGTTTTTCCCCCTCCACCAGCCCGTCCCCGCTCCCAGGAGGCCCAACACTTCAGGAATAAGGTAAGGACTAGATGAGACAAAGAAAAAAATCTCTTACTCGCCATCCACAGCCCCAAAAAATTTCGACCGGATTATGCACCAAATAAAATTTTCTTGCAAAATCATTTTTTCCCATGTTTGCTTTTATTTTTGGTTTTTAAAGCTCTTTTTTTGATTTTTTAAATAATTTTTCCAAACCAGGAAAACCATTTACTAAAATGCGATGCACGGGGGGTTGGATCCAAACAAATGAATTTTTTTTGGCTTTTGTACAAAAAGCTTTTGACGAGTAGGTGTCCAAAATTTTATCCCCCTTAAAATTCAAAATTCCCTGCATGGTGATGAGCCTAATCCCAGCCTCAGAATTGATTTAAAATTGCCATGTGGAAGAGGGGGTTTTGTTTTTAAAGGGGGGGGGGGGGGGGGGGGGAAAGAAAAGAGTTGGGAGAGACGGGATGGTGATGGAGAAAAGGTGTAAGGAAATTGAAAAAAAAAAGGGGAAAGAGGGGGTGGATCCAATTAGGCCAGGAAGGCATACAGTGGAGCCCAGTCAGTTAAAATTGTAATGTTTTTTATTTACATGGGAAAAAAGGTAGACGGGAGAAGGGAAAAATGCCGAAAGAAAAAAAAATAAAATATTTTCAAATAAGAGGGGAAAAAGCAAAATAAAAAAAAGGGGACACAATGTTTATGTGTGGTAAAATTTGAATAAAAAAAATCGAGGTTTGCCCATTAAGCTGGTTTTAGTTACTCTTTCCCAAATTTTTTTTGTGGTGACCATTTTTTGCAAGTAAAAAACACCAGTAGGGGTTTAATCTTTTTCCCCCAAAATTATTCAATAGTATTTTTTCCTAACAGATTAACCACAATTAGTCAGTTTACCGGGGCAGCCCCCTTTAATACATGCTATTGGCGCACAGACAAAAAGCCGGGGGTTGGGGTGTTCTACAGGAAAAAAAAAGTGTATGGTGCCATAATAAAGTGCCCTAGATTACTTTTCTGTGTCTGCCCCCCTGGAATGTTTTAGGTGGATTTTTCTGTGGTTGTGACCAAAGGACAGCTTTTTTCTTTCGGCCGCACGGACATGGAATCACTGTCTCCCTGAAACATAGATTAGGGGCCACTCCTTTTGAATTACCGGGGAAAAAAGGGTTTAAATTAAAAAGGGAACAAAAAAAAACTTTTAAAGAGTGAATCTATTGATGGAAGAAGCTAAAAAAAAAAACCCCCCCTGAGAGATTCAAAACAGGGATCGGGATTTTTTTTGTTTCTTTTGGGAAAAATGTGCGTTATCCACAAGGCCCAATGAAAAAATCGAACTCAGATGGTTTACTTATAATTTAAAGGCCATTGCCCCCTATGAAGGGGGTTTTGGGAAAGTAAAAAAAAATGTTGAATTTTACATTAACCATCAAAGGACTGGATGAAATTCTTATTCAAAAAAGTCTAACTGATAAAAAATTGAAATGCTGAAAAAAGTAATTGGAAAATTTCTTATTACACTTTCATTTTGAGATGCCAAAGCAGATTAACCGGGAAATTGGGGACGGGGGATCCTGGAAAATTAAAAAAGGATTATTTGCGCTGTTAAACTTACGAGATAACTTGCAGTGCTCAATAAAAAAAAAATGATTTCGTCTTCTTTTCCAAAATTTGCAAAGGGGGGAAAAGTCGGATCCATTCCGTATTTTTTACAGTAGCGATACCAGGGTTGTTAATGTTAAAAATTTCCCAAGTCAAACTTCGTCATGTTTAAAAAACTTCAAGTGTTCGCCAAAAAAAATCATTTGCAGATAAAGTTTGACATCGTAAAATGTACAAATGTCTGATAAGGGTAAATTATTGCTATTTTTATGGAGGTCCCATTCTTGCCCCTGATGCAAACAATTTTTTTTTTAAATTCACAAAAAAAATAATCTATATTTTGCACCCATGGTTCATCCAAAAACAAAAAACCCAAATCCAAATTTTTTATATTGACTAGGGATATTTGACCCCCGTTTTTTTTTTTTCTTACATCGATGTAAAAAAACATCACATAGGTTTCCGGGGTAATCAATAATCTTCATTTAGTTAATTTAAACCCCGTATCTTTTTCAGCTTATGCAGAATTTTAAAAAAATAGGATATCTATTTGGGTCTCCCCATAGACAAGATCTTGGGGCGTTGCTTTTGACTCCAAAAATTTCTTTAAGGAAAAAAAAGATGTACTTTTTGAAATGGGGGCTGCAACACTAGTCCCCAAAGTTTTTGCCCCGTATAAAAGAAATGGGTTAAAAACCCTGGGAATCAAAAAAACTTCAAAACAAATCTGAACTAGAATTCTTCAAAACTGAAGTTTTCTCAAAAAATACAAAGCAGAGCTTTCTTTGCTTATTTACCAGGTCTTTGCATGCTGATGTGAAGCCGAGTTTTTTGGGAAAAAAAAATTTATCCCAATTTTTTTTAAGCATTTACCACAGGCATCCCAGCATGGTTTTTTTCCATGTTTTCTGCTGCAATAACCACCTTTTTGAACCAATTATATTGTCTTACCAAAATTCACTTTTTAGTCAAGAGAAAAAAGCTGCCGTTAAAGGGTATT
Source organism: Conus canariensis (assembly GCA_033310375.1). Taxonomy (NCBI): domain Eukaryota; kingdom Metazoa; phylum Mollusca; class Gastropoda; order Neogastropoda; family Conidae; genus Conus; species Conus canariensis. The sequence goes on along the minus strand of JAMYXO010003306.1, from coordinate 2,548 downwards.
TATGGGTTTGCAAAAAAAATTATTTGTCTTTATAAAGTACAAATCATCTGCGAGTAGTAAGATAAAAAAGCTGAAAATGTCGATTGTAAAAACATTTAACCATGCTTCCATTTTGAATTATTTTTTGTGGCAAGGGGGGTAGAAAAATTGGGTGAAAAAAACCAAAATTTTCTTGGGATGCTTACCATTTTTTTTAATGTTTTCTGTGGCAAGAGTGGATTGTAAAAAAAACCCATTTTGGGGAAAGCTTGATTTTCCATTTTGAATTTTTCTATGGCAAAAAGGCCACATGGGGCACCTCTGAGAGACTTCTTGTTTGTGTTTCAGACATTCCCAGACTTTTGGGTTCCCCGGGTTCCACTCCAGTTTTGGTCAGCCGCAACTTCACCTCATGGGTTAATGCCGACTTTTGCTGGGGGTTCTGCTGATCCCGTTTCCCATTACCCATTTCTCCCAGGGGCTGGGGGCATCTGTCATCGAACCCAGGGGAAAAGCCCAGGGACCCAAACCTTGTTTTGTTCCCGACTCTGCTGAGAGAAAGACATGATAGGAAAAACAACAGGTGAAACACCTTCCAAGTGTGTATCCGGGGGCTTTTCCCCTGGAAATGTCGGTGACCCAAAGGACGGGGTGTGCAAGGGTAAATAGATGGGGGCTCATCATCATTGCTGACCGGGGAAACGGGTTGGACATGTATGTCTTTGGAGTTTTTGGAGGGGGTTGGTGTATTATACATTTGTAACTTGTGTGATGGCCTGAGTGAATGATCTCCTCACTCACATGGGTTTTTTTTTAAAAAGGGTCAAAAAAAAAAAAAAAAAGGGGTTCCGCATCACTTTCCATTTTTTCTTTGCTATTCCATTTCATTGTTTTTCCTGTTTTCATTATTCATCCCTGGTTTCCCAAAATTATATACCCAGAAAAAATTTTAAAACCAAACCCAAATTTCTGTTCCACAATAGTTTTTTTCCAAAAACTTTGAAAAAAATTACTACTGTATTGGAATTGTTTGGGAAATCTAGGGAGATTCCTGGACAACCCATGGACATTTGAAATACTGCTTATTTGTTTAAACTTGTCTTTCAGCCAGGACCCCCACCCCTCTCGGGACATTTATATTTTCTTTTTTTCATCAAAAACTTTTCCCCAAGTGTGAGGGGGGAATTGTTTGCTTTACTTATTGCTCAGCTGCTCATGTCGGAAATTTTCAAAAAATCTCTCGGACATTTCCCCTCAAACTTTATGAAACCACACCCCGGGTTCTGGCAAAACAAAGTGACCCAATCCAAGCATGGAATTTTGAAATTTGACCCCCTTTTTCTTTTTGGGAAAGGGACAGGGCTGGTTTTAAACCCATCCCAAAAAAATTTTTTTTTAACTTTCCCAATTGTTTTAAAACCCCTGATCCCGGGAAACATTTTTTTGCTTTTTTTTCCCCAATTTTTTCCATTCAAAGCAGTGAGACTGGCCAAGTTTCCCTTTTGCAAGTTAAATTTTGCCCTTTTAAATTAAACCCCCAAACACAAGAATGAAACCCAAAATTAACATTTGAAAAAAAGGACCTTGGTAAGGGGTTTTGGGAAACACATGTTTTTTTTTTTTTCCAGATCTGCCCCAAAATTGAAAAAAATTCCCTCCCCATCTGCCACTAGTTTTGGGAAAAAGATGGAGCAGTTTTGCCCTGATGACACCCCGGGGTTCTACTTTTTTTCACACAGCAGTTTCAAAGAGTGAGGGGTTTCATGGTGCATACCGATATGTCGCTCACTTAAAACATGTGGTATAGGAAGTTGGGGGAAATTTTCACAACGTAGATATAACACTTTTTTTGAGTGTATCCACAAAGACCTTGGTCATGGGTTTTTCACAAGATTTAAATTTTTAGTTTTTCAAATTTTATTTTAAACAAATGTGGAAGAAAGATCCTGTTTTAGGTGTTTTTAGTATGTTTTTAAAAGGGAAATGGGTTTTTTTTAAAGAAAAGAGAAAAACTTTCATGGGGCAGATTTTCATGATGTGATGGCCCAAAAATTTCCCCCCCCCTCCCTGTGGCCCGGGTGGACTGCAAGAATGAACAACTTCCCCCACCTTCTTTAATTTAAAAGTAAATGTCAAAATGGGTCTTCAAACCTTCCAGAAACCCCTATCCATTTTGGGAGTGTAGGGGTTTCTTTATGATGTGGCCCAATCTTACCCCGCTGGGGCTTCCCCACAGAAATTTAAAAAATCTTATCCCAATATCTTTTTTCATAGAAATAGCTGTGGTAGTCAACCGCCTTTACACACACACACACCAACACAACCCCACACAACACCACACACAACACAACACAACACACCACACACCCACACACACACCAGCTGCTTTTGCGAGGAAAAACCTTGTTTAAATTTCATTGGAAAACAATGGGGTTGGGGTTTAGTGGGCTTGTTTAAAGGCAGCATTGATGTAGTCACTCTGTGTTCAGTGACCCTTTTAATTTCCCGCAAATTTGATTTAGTCACTCTTGTTTTAGTGAATTGTAAAGCCCGCATTGGGTTAGTCCCC
>JAMYXO010003305.1:0-20539 GCA_033310375.1 Conus canariensis | reverse complement strand
CGGGAGTGATCAACGAGACTGCAGCACAGTCAGTTCACATCAGTCATCCAGAAAATCAATCACATCACCGGCACATTTTGGCACAAAGTTTATATCTTCGTCTGCAGAATGATGTCAGTTTTACAAATTTGCAGAAGAAGTCGATTGCACTTACTGTCGCGCGTAATTAATCAAACAATTAATTATTTACGCAGAGTGGCAAAAATATACGCCCACCACCAACTCTTGAGAACAACTCAGAGAGAGAGAGAGAGAGAGAGAGAGAGAGAGAGAGAGAGAGAGAGTGAATGAATGAATGAATGACGATTTATTCATTAAGGCCTTTGCCCTCATGAAGGGGGTACACAGTACAAAGTGTCAGCACAGTATTATTTGCAACATTAGAGCTCGCTAGACTCCGTCCGTCATGACATCATTACAGAACGCAAATGAAATGCTTTGTATAAATAAATTGATACATTTCCGACAATTCTGTTGTTTCTAGAAGCTAAAAGCATACTTAAGCCAAACTCATTAGGATGATTGTAACATTTTTGTGGTATGTATTGTGTTCTTAAATCACTTAACTCATTGAACCCTGTAATCAATTAGTTGTCAGCGCCTGCAGCCGGCAAATTGCCGGTCGGCGATACCCACTTACCTCCACTTCTAATTGCACTAATATTCATAAGGAAAGGGAGCTTACTCTGCCGTGCATTCCTTCACGGTGATTTAGCGAGGTTCGAGCGCTGTTTCTGAGCAGTTTTACGCATGTTTTTTTTTTCTTCGTTTTTAGAAGCCAAAATGACCAAATGAGCAACGATACACTGTTAGACAAGTCATAGATAAGATCTTCATCGACGATGGCTCCGATTTCGAGCCCGAAGTGCCTCATTTAGAGTCGGAAGATGGTGAAACACTCAATCTTCGTTGATCGCGAGTCTACATGTTGACGAAGCCGCCGAATGCCACGCAAACGATTGTGAACATGCGTGACAACAAAAAGTAGTGTTTTTTTTTTTTTAACCAAAACTTTATTTAAAAAATATATATCACAAACAAACCATTCACAAGAGAGTCTGAAATGTTGACATAACATAACACATCTATCCACCAGCAAGTGAGCAAAATTTCAGCACGTTTCGTCTTGTAGTTTTTTTTTTAGATATAGATGTTTTGTTTGGGTAACCATAAATTTTGCTGGGTTTTTTTTTTTTTTTTTTGCGTATGTCTCGTGTGAAGTTGATGTGTGTGTTTGTTCTCATAAGTCTTTGCGTTTATGTATGCCTATTCAAAATGTGAAACGGAATACTTATAAATTACAAGCCTCTTTCTCAATGCTGTGGGCAAGAAAACTACTGGCTATCATAGTTGAGATAAACAATGTGCCTTCCTATTGTTTATGCCCTATTCGTATTGAAATCATTAATACCATCTTATTTTTCCACAGCCTCTTCTATTTTCTCTCTTGGAAACCCTCTTTTCTTCCTTGTTTATTTTCTTTTCGGACAGGGGCAGTCATTTAGAGGGGGATTTCCAATTGGGAAGATGGAGGAGTCTATTTCCTGTTTTATTTTTGTGTGTGTTTATGTGTTTATATTCCTCCCTTTCTCTCCATTGCATGACTATGTCGATGGCTTGGGGCCGGACTCGGCTGTCTCTGGATGGCGGGTTGGCGTGTTATTGACTTTACTGCAAAAGTGAGCAGCTTGTATTACCTGATAATTGTATTGGTTGCAAACTTACTTACTACAACTCTACAAGCTCTTGTTGTTTGCGGTGGGGTCGGTGGTGGCTGGATCGACTGTCTGGGGATGGTCGACTTTGGCTCTAGGCCATCGAAATGCTGTAAAGTATGAGGACTGTATCTCTTCACCTGGAGGCCCTCCTGTCTCCCTTGTTGCGTTTATTTTTGGTGATAAAGGTAGACACTTGGGGGGCTCTCCGAATGAGTTGATATTTTTTCCCTCTCTTTCACTACTCTCTCTGCCTCTGCCTCTGCCTCTCTCTCTCTCTCTCTCTCTCTCTCTCTCTCTCTCTCTCTCTCTCTCCTCTCGCACTTCAGTCCAAGGAAAAAGCATAGGGACACACAGAGAGAGTAGAATGATGTGTTATCAGATTTCTTTAATCAAATCCATGTATGCTGACAGTGGGGAAGAGAGGGGGTTGGGTGAAGAAGGAGGCAGAGAGATGATGTGTTCTACCATAGGATTCAAGAATAAATGACAACTATGATAATATATATATATATATATATATATATATAATATATATATATATATATATATATAAGATTGTTAATCTTGCTCATAAATATGATGGTGGCGGTTTGTGATACTGAAGAGACAACCATTCAGCATTACTTGTTAAACATTCCTACAACTTGTCTTACCTAAACTGTGCTAACCTACCGAAGTGTTCTGTTTTAAGGTTGCTTCTTTAGCTATGTTACCCTTACTTTCATCGTCATTACTTTTTACTGATGTGTGCATACATGTATCTGTGCCTTGTGTATGTCTTGTAAAAAACGAAAAATTGTTCAATAAAAAAAAAAAATGCTGTTAACTCCCCAAACCTTCAGGCTGGGCGTGTTCTTCTCTAGTAAAACGGGCAGGGCGTATAGGGTTAATGCAGGACAACACAAAACAGAGAGAGAGAGAGAGAGAGAGAGAGAGAGAGAGAGAGAGAGAAGCAGACAAACAGACGGGACAGACAGACAGAGACAAAGACAGAGACAGAGACAGGGTCAGAATCAGAGACAGAGGGGGATTGGTAGACTGCTAAAAAAAAAAGAGGGAAGTAGGTTTCACAGACATAGGAGCATGAACCTGTCCATTTCCACGGGCCATCATGTCTCCCTTGCATGATGTCTCCCTTTCGGGATGATCACAGAAATCTTCGTCACGTCCATCTGAACAATCCTGATGAAAATCACACACCAGACTGTAAGGCACGAACTCATGAGTCACGTCACAATAGAAGTACGGTTGTGTCAGTCCCTGGGACATACTGCAAGTCGCCCTGTACCATGTCTCAGTGTTCTCCAGTATCCTACACTGACTTTCAAGATTACAGGCCAGAAAATCGTGAGCCAGGTGCTGCATTGGACAGATTTCGAGATGAAAACTTGACGTGGCCGTTTTGCTCGGAACAGCGATCGTGACAGGTGTACTGTTATGGCAATCATGTGAAAGGATTGGGAGTTCGCACACAAAGCCATCCAGTTCAGAACGGCAATCATTTCCTATAAATTCATCAACTCTGGGTAACCAAAGAACACATGGTTCCACGATATCACTATTTTCAGGCAAAAAGACAGCCAAGGAACCACTCTCCCAGTGTAAAGTGAATTTATACCTGCAAGTATTGTGGCGGAAGTAACATGTGGGGGAAATGTAAAGAAATGCAGAAAAAAAGTAACTCTCTCTCTCTCTCTCTCTCTCTCTCTCTCTCTCTCTCTCTCTCTCTCTCTCTCTCTCTTTTCATAGTCCTCACCTCTTCCATTTCAATCATCATCATCATCATCGTCATCATTAACATCACCATCATCATTATCATCATTGCCATCATCAAGACCATCATCAAATAATATGAGTGTGTGTGTGTGTGTGTGTGTGTGTGTGTGTGTGTGTGTGCACTTGCGCGTGCTGGCACCAGGCACGCTTTTTATAGTAGCTTTTTTTCCCCCCGGAACAACGTGCGAGACATGTTCTCGCTTGTGTTTGTTTGTTTTTACATCTTAAGCTTTCTGTTTCACCCACTCTCACAAGTCCTCATACACACCTTCTTTTTAAAATGCAGTCTGTTTACCTTTTTTTGTAGCTTCAGCGCCTCCACCGCGCTCTCCCTGATCAGATGTTTTAAAGACTAAGCCAATGACTCCAGTCGTGCCTCTCTGTGGGAACAGCTCAAGCCAATATAAGTCAACGCATTGACAACGCCATTATGGGCTTTCTTCAGACCTTCCACATTAATCAGGTTTGCTTGATACTAACAATCAAATACACCAACTGCGATTCGTCACTATGGAAAAAAGTGCATCATACAGATGTATACGGACTATGGGCAACTTGACAAGGTAAACGTGCATTGCCTCATGGCGGGGTGTTCAAGTCGCGTGGCTCTGCTCAAAATCTCTACATTTAAATAGGATCCAGCCTGCTTTAGGAAAGTAATAGGTCTGACATAAAAAGATTATTTGCATAGCTTTGTCTCTGTCTCTGTGCTACAAATAATTCCCCATGCATTAAAAAGGCGCAGCTTCTTGCATTGGCAGTGGGGGTCGTTGGTTGCCACAAGTGATGGGTTGTGTATAAATGCCCAGCAACAGAATGTCCAACGATGTCTTGAGCAATTTTTGACATTTGTAATGTTTTGGGAAAGATTTCCAATCTTTTATGAGTAAAGCTTTACGCCTTTCTGAAAACAATGTTTGTCAGGCCGACAACATTAGAATCCCAGGCAAGGACTGCACTATACATAATGCAATTACCATTCCACATTACTGTAACAATCATTTGGAAGGTCTCGTTGACACTTCTTTTCCCATGAATTTCAACTTACTACTTTCCATTTCCTATATCTTTATTTTTCGTTGCTCTCTGTAGCGGCGTGGGGGTGGGGGTGGGGGAATCCTGACTGGGGTTCTGTAGCGTGTTCGCACGGCAAAGCAAATACTCCAATATTCACACCACCAAACCACACGAGGCAAGAGTGACATTACACAACTTTACTACACAAATATACACACTCATTCGCATGACCTAGTGGGGAAGGACCCTAAATAAAAAGGAGTATTAACTGAGAGCATAGAATGTAAGAGGGTACAAAGAAGAAGAAAGGTTTAGCCAGAACTAACTATCCTAGTGAACAAAAATACCCCCCCCCCCCCCCCCCCCCCCGAGTGCCCAGGAAAACCACTAAGTCCCAATCTAGCCCACTACATAAACTTCCCACCCCACTCACAGAACAGAGATAGGAAAAGAAATATAATAACATAGAATATCAGGACCTACACAACATAGAATTAGTTTTCCAGTCTTGAAAAAAAAATCAAAAGAAAAAAAAAAGCATGCATAATTGCTGACTTCTTTAAATCCAGAGAAAACACAATAAAATAAAGACATCCCAGATTTTCAAGTGCCTAGGCCACTTCCATCCCACACAACCGACAGTTTCTTTGGACGTTTAACTCACTTGACCTGGTGGATGTCTGGCTCCAGGGGTGGTCCAGGAGATCCGACTCAGGATGGTGCTCTTTGACTGTCGACCCCAGACAGGGCAGAAGGTTCTTCGAGCACTGGAGTATCCCCACCATCCACTACACGTTGCAGTCAAGGAAACAAAAGGACTCGTCTTGGACATAGACATCATGGATGGGACAGGCAGAAGACAGTATACAGCTTGTAAGCCAGTTAGCAGAACTCAAAGAAACGAAGGAATGGGAAACGCACCCGACCACTTCTAACACTTCTACAAATTGTTATCGCTCGAGAGCTTGGAAGACACTATCGAAAATGGCCAGAAAGCAAATCTAACACAGGAATTCAGATGCAGGTGAAAAATCTCAGCGTAAAAGAAGACATTGCTATATACACTGACGAGGTTGAAGCGCAGAGTGACTGGTTTGGGCCAGTGATTGCATATGTCAGTCACGTGTTCATAAATGCGTGTATTGTGTGCAGGTTGTCTCACCTACATAGATCTTACCACACAGTTCACAGTGGATAGCATATCCAGTGTTGTAACTCTGACAAAAGAGAATGTACGTTTGATTTTGAAGGAGCCTCTTGAGCCATGGTAGGCGGTGTCTGGCTCAGATACAGGACATATTTTCAGTTGAGTTTTGAGCAGGAAAATGTGCATGGTAAGTCGTGTGTGGCGTTTTTCTTTTCTTTTCGTCAGTTAAACTTAACGATTCTGTAGATAGAAAGACTGTGTGGTTGGAGGAGGAGGCAGACGGTGGGTCTGTCTTTTAAAAAAAAACTTTTAGCCCATCTTGCGCTGAGTTGGATGAGGATAAGTGAGTGCTTGTTCATCTTCGTTGTCCTGAGAGTTGTGTATCTTGCCTGAAGAAGACATAAGAGATCAAAACGTGTCGTGTATTGTGTTTTGATTCGTTCGTCTATGTTTCTCGGCAGAGCCATATAAATACTTTTAAAACTTATTTTTTGAGGTTAGGCGTCCAAGGCAGTTTTCCTGGAAATGGTTGCGATGCTGCTGAGAGCATCATTGATGACGGCATTGGGGTTTCAATGCTTGGTGAAAAATGCTAACATTTTGGCTGCTTGTAGCTTCGTGGAATCTTCTTTGTCGGAACAAAGTCTGCAGGAGTGGAGAGATTCGGGGTATGGAATGTTGTTTGTTTGTTTTGTTGTTGTTGCTGTTGTTGTTGTTGTTGTTGCTGTTGTTGTTGTTGTTTTTCAGTCTTCTGTGCCACTTCAGTGGCAATGCATCCACGCCGCTCATTCCGAGACCCCCCCCCCCCCCCCCACACACACACACACACACCCACACACCCACAGCCACAGCCCGGTCCAGCCCGTCGAAGGGGCGATCCAGCCAGCCGAAGGCAATGCTGTATTTTGTTGATGGATGACGGGAAGATGTGTAGTTCACGTACGGCTATGCATCAGTTGGTTGGTAGAGAACTGAGGTTTTGAGCAGTCCTCTCTAAGAGAGAGATAGAAATATCTAGGAAGTTGACTGATTGGGAAATGATGTGTGTAAATCTGAATGATGGGTGGAAGGTTCCAACAGTCTTAAGAAAGTAGAGGAGGAAGTCTTTATCTTACATGAATGTGGTTCCCAGCTCGTCATTGACATACCTTTGTAGAGGAGCCTGTTTCAAGAAAGCAGTAGGCGGTTTTCCAGACACCCCATCAAAGACAGGAATAGAATGGTCCAAGTTTGGATTCCAAGGCATACCACTGATTTGCGAGAACGCGAGGTTGTTGAATTCAAAGACGTTGAGGGTGAGAATTATTTCTCGCGGACCGTTTGTCAAGAAAGAAAGTGAAGGCCTTCAGTCCATCAGCGTGAGGAGTGGTAGTATAAGCTAAGATAACATCTAGCGTGAAGAGATGGTTAGGTTAGAAGATGGGGTCCGTGCCGAACGAATTAATCATGTTAGTATGTGAGGTGCGTCTAAGCGGCACGTGAGGAGGCTTTGCACCATGGGTCGGATGACAGAGTCGAGGTACTCTAATATATGTTCTGTAGGACAAAACACGAAGTCTTCAATGTTACCATACAAATGATCTGTGGCTCAGTTCATGTCGCTGGTCCCTCATCCTCACCACACGCCATTCCATCACCACCATCATGCACACACTCACCACCGCCACCGTCATGCACACACTCACCATCACCACCATCATGCACACACTCACCACCGCCACCATCATGCACACACTCACCATCACCACCGTCATGCACACACTCACCATCACCACCATCATGCACACACTCACCACCGCCACCATCATGCACACACTCACCATCACCACCGTCATGCACACACTCACCATCACCACCGTCATGCACACACTCACCATCACCACCATCATGCACACACTCACCACCGCCACCATCATGCACACACTCACCATCACCACCATCATGCACACACTCACCATCACCACCATCATGCACACACTCACCACCGCCACCGTCATGCACACACTCACCATCACCACCATCATGCACACACTCACCACCGCCACCATCATGCACACACTCACCACCACCACCATCATGCACACACTCACCACCACCACCATCATGCACACACTCACCACCACCACCATCATGCACACACTCACCATCACCACCATCATGCACACACTCACCACCGCCACCATCATGCACACACTCACCACCGCCACCATCATGCACACACTCACCACCGCCACCACCCAAAATCTGTCCCAATAGCCCTACCGCCATCATCAAGCACATTCGCATCACTACTAACCCACAAAATATAACCCAATAATCCCACCGCCACCAACCATGCACACTGTCGTCAATACCACTGCCCCAAATATATCCCAATAATCCCAACACCACCACCAAGCATACTCTTATCACTAGCACCGCCCAAAACCTATCCCAATAATCCCACCGCCACCATCATGTACACCCTCATCACTACCACCGCCAAAAATCTATCCTAATTATGCGCCTAAAACCTATCCCAATAATCCCACCTCCACCATAATGCACTCTCATTAGACTACTGCCCAAATCCATCCCAGTTATCCCACCTCCACCATCATGCACACTCTTGTTACACTACTGCCAAAAATCTACCGCAATAATCTCACCACCACCATCATGCACACACTCACTGTCACCGTAAAGTACTGTTTTCCGTGTCTATCATTAAGGATCAGTGGCACGTCACTGTTTTGCTTCTGTTTATCATTATCGATTACTTGTATAGAATTCGGGGAAAGAGTTCATTATCAACAGCCAGTTGTACAAATGTGTGCTATAAATGTCTGTTATTGATAACTAGTTGTGCATGATGGTGCAGTCGTTGTTTATCTATTGTGATGTCATTGTTTATCATTGACAGTTTTTTTGTACGAGACTGTACTGACACTGTGTGTTATCAACACTTAATTTCACAGGAAGTGTACTTCCATTCATTATCGTCCTGGACAGGTATTCGTCCAAAACTAAGTTGTCACTGTGTATAGTCAACAGTTGCACAGAACCGTGCTGTCACTATGCATCATAAACAGTTAAAACTCTGAAGTGAGCTGTCACTGTGTATCAACAGTTGTACAGTAGTGAGTTGTCACTGTGTATAATCAACGGCTGTACAGAAGTGATCTGTCACTGGGTATCACCAACAGTTGTACAGAACTGAACTGTCACTATTGTTTACAGTTAGTTGTATACAGAATTGTGCGGTTATTGTTTATCATCAACAATTAATGATACAGAATTGTGGTGCCATTGTCTGTCATGAACAGTTAATTGCACATAACCACGCTGTCAGTGGCTATTACAAACATGTAGTTGTTTACAACTGTGCTGCTACGGAGTATGAATAAGGAACACTGCACAGAAATGGCCTGCCATTGTCTATCACAACCTGTTTGCTTTACAGAATAAGGGTACCCTTGCATGCTATTAATGTCTAATGGTACAGAATGTTGTTGTGATTGTCTACTATCGGCAATTGCTTGCACAGAACTGTGTTGTTGGTGTTAACCATTGTGTTAAGCATGGACAGGACAGCCGGGAGTGGAGAGAGAGAGAGAGAGAGAGAGAGACGCTTGACGCTTGACGCTTGACGCTTGACGCGCGCTTTCACGCCGCGACATTTATTGTGGGGCCCTCGGCCCGTCCACAGGAGTACGCAACATACAACATGACAACAACAAAAACATTGATTGAAACGTTGATTGTAAAATATTTTGTTTTCTGTTTAGAATTTCTATTTTTCCTATATCGTCAGTATTACTATTACATGTGGGTTTCTCTGGTTTTTAAGGCATAGAAGATGTACATTGCAATATCTCTTATGATATCCGCATTATCGTTTTGTAGCAGACTTTCCAGTGTGACTGCGTTTTTATTACTAAAATGTTTGAAAATGTATTTTGTTCGCAATTGCCTGTAATTGGGACACCACATTAAGAAGTGCATTTCTGTTTCTACTGTTGGGCAGAAGGGGCATGTTGTTATAGCTTGATTATCTATATATTTTTTATTGCCATGCAGTTCGTTTATTCCTAATCGTAATCTTGTCAATGCTTTTCTAAACTTCGCGATTGTGATTGCGCGAAAGTATTCTTCAGTTTGGTGTATAGTTTTAAACGTATGATATGTTGCAAATCGTTCACTATTCGCTATTTTGTTATGCCAGTTCTGTTTGTAACAATCTATGATTCTTTGTTTTAGTGTTATGATAAATCTTTGCTCGTTTTCTACGCCTTCATTCAACCAGACTTCAGAGAAGCCATACATATCCAAACAGCGTTTAATTTCCAGCGCCCAGTTCTGTGGTTTGTCAATTTCTGTCTTTTCTCTTTCATATGCTTGTCTAGGTATCCTGTCTGGAGTCATCTTCATTATTTTGAACCAATATCTGATTGCTTTTATTGAACTATCTATACTCATCGGATATCTTCCTAGTTCTCCGTATACTAAGTTGTTTGGCGTTTTTCTCCCTACCCCGATGTATCTTTTACATGCGAATAAATGTATATTTTCCACCGCTGAATAACGAGTCAAACCCCATACTTCTGCTGCGTACAGTAGCAGTGACTTGACCTGTGTATCAAATAGCTTAAAAAATATATTTATATCTAAGTGTCCTAAACTATACATTGTTTTCATTATTTCACCTATTTTCCCTTTCGCCCTTCCTGCATATTCTGAAAGTGAAATATCTACTGAGAGTTTAGTCGTTAGAGTAAAACCTAAATATTTGTAGCTGTTTACTACCTCAATTTCTTCCCTTTGTAATTCCATTTTTCTAATCTGCCGAGGTATCCTCCTTTTCTAAAGACCATGATTTTTGTTTTTTGGAGATTAACCTTTAGTCCAATGCGGTCCGACGCTTCCTGTAGGTTCTTAATTTGGTTTTGCAGACCTGCTGGTGTTCTTGATATTAAAGCTATGTCATCAGCGAATAGAAGTGAAAATATTTCTGCCTTTCCGGGTAAGAATTGATATCCGTGTCTTCCTTTAGCTGTGACATTGTCTGCAACTTCTGTAATTAGTAATGAAAAGATTAGGGGGGACAGTAAGCACCCTTGTTTTACTCCTGTGTGACATTCAAAGAATTCTGTTAGTTCAGTTCCATGTCTTATACATGCTTGTACTGTTTTATAGATAGCTTTTAGCATGTTAAGCATCTTCGTAGATATTTTGTGTTTCTGTAGGATTTCCCAGAGTTTTTCTCTATTTACTGTGTCAAACGCTTTCTGATAATCAATGAAGGCTACATACAATTTACTTCTTCTTCTGCCGTATAGGCAGTTACTTATCATGGATGTTAGTGTGAAGATATGATCTACTGTTGAGAAATCTTTCCTGAAGCCTGCCTGTTCTTTGCTAATTTTATTTTCTGCTTCTGCCCAATCATATAGTCTTCTGTTTAATATTGCTGTGTAGATCTTGCTTATGATGCATAATAAGGATATTCCTCTATAGTTTCCTGGATTCTGTCTATCTCCTTTCTTGTGTAGTGGTATAATCACCGCCCTTGACCATTCTATAGGGAAGTAGCTATCTTGGTATAACTTGTTGAATAATTTCGTTAAGAATGGCACTATATTTTGTCCTATGGTTTTAAGAAATTCAGGAGGGATTTCATCAATACCTGGTGATTTGCCTTTTTTAAATTTTTCTGTAGCTGATCTTACTTCATTTTCGGTTATCTCTTCGTCTAATTCTTGTACTTGAATTTCGTTTAACACTTCTTCTTCTTCTTGTGGTCCTTCTTCTCTATCGTTTAGTATTTCTGTGTCATGTGGATTCAAAATGCTTTCGAAATGCGTTTTCCACTGTGTAATATTAATAGATGGTAATGTGTTCTTCTTCCTTCTAACACTTTTTATGGTGCTCCAGAACATTCGGCTGTCCTTGCGATTTTGTACTAGTGTGTCGTATGTTTGCTTTTTATACTGTTTTTTCTTTTCTCTAATTGTTTCTTTGTATACTGCTCTTTTATTCCTGTAAGCCTCTCTCCTTACTTGATAAATGGTTGGGTTTTTATCCTTTTTCGTCCATGTCAGTCTATTGAGTGCTTGTTTTGCTTCTTTCTTTTTGATTTGACATTTTTTATCATACCAGCTGTTTGTAGTCTTACATTTTCCTCCTATACCTATTGTTCTGTACATGTCTTTCCCTGCCTCTTTTAATAGCTTATTAAATCTGTCTATACTCGTGTCTACATCTCTCTCTATTTCTTCTGTTATTTGCGCCATTGTTTGTTTTGCCTCTTCCGATTCTATGAACTGGACATACTGTTGTTGTTTTGTGGGATCCCACTTTAGTTTCTTCACGTAAGATTTCTTGCCCTCGTTCTCTTGTGCGTTAGACAGTGTACTTTGTAATTCCATCATAATAGGCATATGCTGAGCTTCAACTCTCTCTACTATCTGACACTTATTCACATTTTCTAACAGTTCAACAGAACATATATAGTAATCTATAATACTGTTACCCCTTTCGGAATAAAACGTGTATGCATCGTCGAACTTTCCCATGCAAAGACCATTTAGTGGCGTTACATTAAATGTTATACAAAATTCTATTAGTTTCTTGCCAAAACCATTTGTGTGGGGATCTTTAGACCTACGTGCATACACGTCCTGTTCTCTTCCTGTAATCTCATTTTCATCATCGATACTCAAGCTCCATTCCCCAATACGAGCATTAAGATCTCCTCCAATGATGTAATGGAAGTTGTTTCCTTGTTCTGTTTGTGTAAATATATATTGTTCAATTAGTTCTAGTGTGCATGAGTAATCTTTGTCAGAATAATATCGACTATCTACTGGATGTACATATGTACCTAAAAATAAAATGTCTTTTTCACAATGCAATAGGCTTTTCATTAACTTCACACAGAGTACATTTTCCATGTCAGTATTTATCAGCTGGACATATTCAGATAACTCTTTTTTTATCAACAGGATTGTTCCCCCCGAGGGTCTTCCCATTCTAGTAAATTTGACCGCTGGACAATGTAATTGCAAAAACTCCTGGAATTTTAATTCGAAATCAAAAAAATTTAGAAGTAAATGTTTCTGTTAAACAGCACAGATCAAAAGATGTGATAAATTCTAAAAAGTCTGGTTCCGTTAACTTATCTAATAATCCCCCCACATTCCAGCATACAAAGGATAGGTTTCTTTTTCCACTCTCATCTTCCTTTCTTCTTTCATTCCCACTCGCTCTCTCTCTCGTTCCCACATTCATGTCGTATTCTGGTGTCTTTTCATTGTTCTCTTGAGTTCGTGTGGTCTGTGGTGCCTGTGTACGGCCGTGGCCTGCCCTTCATTTCTTACCTTTTCCTTCCTTCGTAGTTGAATTCGTGCGTGTGCTACTTGTTGTTTTGCTGGGTGCCTTCGTGCTACTGGTGTGTGAACGTAAAGTTTTGTTTGTTTTGCATTGTCCTCCCTTCTCTCCCTCCTCCCCACCAGCTCTGCCCCCCTCCTCGCTGTCCGTCAACGCTGTACTACTGCATAGAATTCGCACTGTTTCGTCCAGAGTTGTTTGCCGCGAGCCCCCACCCCTGTCCAACCTCTCCCTTTCCCCCTCTGCTATGCTGGCTCTGTCTTGTTTACCACATGTGACCACTTGTCTGTCGCGCCGCGGGTATGGTGTGTCAATTGTCGCCTGGCCGACCACCGCGCGCGCTGCATCTACGCCAGACCTTGACCCCGGTGGGTCCCAGAAGGGTTCTGATTGGTCCTTGGGTTTGTTTTGGTTTTTGGATGTGTGTGCGGTGACCTGTGTGAGCACGTGGTTACTGTCGGAACTTGGGAGCGGGCTGACACGTGTTTCTGTGTTGTGTGTTTCCTTCATACCTTCATTCTTACTTTCCTCAGACGCACCCCCTCTCCCATTTCCCCTCTCCTTTTCTCCCCCCACTGACACCTCTCTATTACCCTCTGCTCTATCTCTCTGTTTTTGGGGGATCTGCAGAGGTTCCAGTACCCTGTCCCAATCAACCCCTGATCTCCCTCCTCTCTCTCCTTCTCCTGACTCCCTCCATGCCATCAGATTTTCACTCTCGCATACACTCCCTTCTCCTGCCTCACTCTCTCTCTCACCACTTTCATCCCCACTGTCACTCCTGCTGGCGCTCATCATCTGTGTAATCTGCTCGGTTGCTTTCTTTCTTTCTCTCTTCCTTTCTTCATTCCACTCTTTCTCTCTTCTCAGCTCATTTACCCTTTCCCTCTCCCTTTGCTCTCTCCTCAGTCTCTCTCTCTCTCTCAGTCCCACACTTTCACGTTCCATCCTTCCATCATAGTCTTTGTAGCTCCATCCTTCATGACTGTCCGACACTCTTCCTCTGAACCACGATTGTCTATTTGTCTCTTGAAGACTTGCTGTGGCGTACCCATGCCCGTTCCTGCCGTCATATCTGGAGGTCCGCTCCGCTGGTCCGTGGGTCCGCACTGCTGGTCCGTAGGTCCGCTCCGCTGATCCGTAGGTCCGCTCCGCTGGTCCGCAGGTCCGCTCCGCTGGTCCGTGGGTCCGCACCGCTGGTCCGTAGGTCCGCTCCGCTGATCCGTAGGTCCGCTCCGCTGGTCCGAAGGTCCGCTCCGCAGGTCCGTAGGTCCGCTCCACCGGTGGGATGGGCTGCTCCCTCACGTACAGCTTCCCTCCGACGAAGTAACCGGACTTGCCCGTCTCCCTCAGCTCACGTAGTTGTGCTGTCTGGCGCCTCGTCCGGTCCTGGCTCACCGCGATCCCTTCTGCTTTCATAGTTTCCCTGGCCTCCCGGTTCCTCAGCACCCGCATAGCGTCCCCCCATCGTAACATTTTGGCTATCACAGGCCTAGGGCGTTTGTTTGATGGGTTGAACCTTCCCAGTCTGTGGGCCCGTTCCACTGCGTCTGCTGCCCAGTCCTCCTCCTTCATGTACTTTTCCAGTACCCCTTTGACAATGTCTTCGCAGTTCTCGGGTCCACTCCCTTCGTCTCCTTCTTTTAGCCCGTAGAACTTTAGGTTGTTCCTACGGGAAAAACCTTCAAGTTTGTCCATTTCGTCCTCCATAAGCGCTAGTCTGCCTGCCATGCGTTCCTGTGTTTCGTCTAAATGTTGAACTGCCCTCGTATTTGCCTGTATGTCTTGTTTTGTGTCAGCTAGCTCTTGAACTAGGCTGGTAAGTGTGTCTGACATTTGTGTCTGTTTGACATCTATCTTCTTAATTGTGTCTACTTGTGATTTGAAAGAGTCTGCCAGATATGTGATTGTATTGAATATTTGTGTCATCTGCGTTTCCATCGTGCTAAATCTGGTGTCGATTTTGTGTTCCAGCTTGCGTGCTTCTTCCTCAATTTTCTCATTAACATTCGGTCCGGGGTTCGTTTCAATATCGTTACTTAGAATCAGCCTCCTGCGTACATACGAAATGTTCAAGATGATCAGTAGTGCCACTAACAATGTCACTTTCGGGTTGCTCCGACCGGCCCCTAGCATTTCGTTCATAACTGACCAGTTCATGATTGCTGTCAGCGCCCAATTCATGCTTGCCGTCATCGCCGCCATCTTTGTTGACATTCTACTGACCTCGTTTCCAGTTGCGTTAACTTCTTGTATCGAAAAGGTGGCAGTTCCAGTCCCCCGCTCTTCCACACCGATCACACCGTTCCTGACAATTGCTCTCGGTCCAAAAGCCACTGTAGTCATGTCCAGAGCACTGATCGTGGTTAGTGCAAACGTCCAAAACACCACCGAACACAGCAGTATCTCCTTCACCCCTGCAACCTTTGACCCCTCTCTCATTCCCTTCACTTCCTTTCTCCTTCCTTTCCGCATTGTCCCTCCAAAAAGTCCGATTCTGGCCCTCCACTCGCACAGGTCTATCATTCTGCAGTTCTCGTAGCTACAGACACTTTCACAAACACTTCTTCTAATTAATATCACCACTGGAACGATACTTGGAGCGCTGTAAACCGCCTAACAACACACTTTTGACCGGAGCTCATCCCGCCCGATGTTTACCAGTCGCCATCTTGTTGCGTACTCCGAGAGAGAGAGAGAGAGAGAGAGGAGAAGAGAGAGAGAGAGAGAGAGAGAGAGAGAGAAGACAAGATAATGCAAGACAAGACAAGAAAAAATTTCTTTTTTTTTATGAGGATAATAGATAAACACTGATGTGCTTTTTTACATCCAGTCCTCGCCCTGAGTAGGGTCAACAGTGCAAAATAATTACATCCAGTCCTCGCCCTGAGTAGGGTCAACAATGCAAAATAATTACATCCAGTCCTCGCCCTGAGTAGGGTCAACAGTGCAAAATAATTACATCCAGTCCTCGCCCTGAGCAAGGTCAACAGTGCAAAATAATTACATCCAGTCCTCACCCTGAGTAAGGTCAACAATGCAAAATAATAACATCCAGTCCTCGCCCTGAGTAGGGTCAACAATGCAAAATAATGACATCCAGTCCTCGCCCTGAGTAGGGTCAACAATGTAAAATAATGACATCCAGTCCTCGCCCTGAGTAGGGTCAACAATGCAAAATGATTACATCCAGTCCTCGCCCTGAGTAGGGTCAACAATGCAAAATAATGACATCCAGTCCTCGCCCTGAGTAGGGTCAACAATGCAAAATAATGACATCCAGTCCTCGCCCTGAGTAGGGTCAACAATGTAAAATAATGACATCCAGTCCTCGCCCAGAGTAGGATCAACAATGCAAAATGATTACATCCAGTCCTCGCCCTGAGTAGGGTCAACAATGCAAAATAATGACATCCAGTCCTCGCCCTGAGTAGGGTCAACAATGCAAAATAATTACACCCAGTCCTCGCCCTGAGTAGGGTCAACAATGCAAAATAATTACACCCAGTCCTCGCCCTGAGTAGGGTCAACAATGCAAAATAATGACATCCAGTCCTCGCCCTGAGTAGGGTCAACAACGCAAAATAATTACATCCAGTCCTCGCCCTGAGTAGGGTCAACAGTGCAAAATAATTACATCCAGTCCTCGCCCTGAGTAGGGTCAACAATGCCAAATAATTACATCCAGTCCTCGCCCTGAGTAGGGTCAACAATGCCAAATAATTACATCCAGTCCTCGCCCTGAGTAGGGTCAACAATGCCAAATAATGACATCCAGTCCTCGCCCTGAGTAGGGTCAACAATGCAAAATGATGACATCCAGTCCTCGCCCTGAGTAGGGTCAACAGTGCAAAATAATGACATCCAGTCCTCGCCCTGAGTAGGGTCAACAATGCAAAATAATGACATCCAGTCCTCGCCCTGAGTAGGGTCAACAATGCAAAATAATGACATCCAGTCCTCGCCCTGAGTAGGGTCAACAATGCAAAATAATGACATCCAGTCCTCGCCCTGAGTAGGGTCAACAATGCAAAATAATGACATCCAGTCCTCGCCCTGAGTAGGATCAACAATGCAAAATAATGACATCCAGTCCTCGCCCTGAGTAGGGTCAACAATGCAAAATAATGACATCCAGTCCTCGCCCTGAGTAGGGTCAACAATGCAAAATAATGACATCCAGTCCTCGCCCTGAGTAGGGTCAACAATGCAAAATAATGACATCCAGTCCTCGCCCTGAGTAGGGCCAACAATGCAAAATAATGACATCCAGTCCTCGCCCTGAGTAGGGTCAACAATGCAAAATAATGACATCCAGTCCTCGCCCTGAGTAGGGTCAACAATGCAAAATAATGACATCCAGTGCTCGCCCTGAGTAGGGTCAACAATGCAAAATGATGACATCCAGTCCTCGCCCTGAGTAGGGTCAACAATGCAAAATAATGACATCCAGTCCTCGCCCTGAGTAGGGTCAACAATGCAAAATAATGACATCCAGTCCTCGCCCTGAGTAGGGTCAACAATGCCAAATAATTACATCCAGTCCTCGCCCTGAGTAGGGTCAACAATGCAAAATAATGACATCCAGTCCTCACCCTGAGTAGGGTCAACAATGCCAAATAATTACATCCAGTCCTCGCCCTGAGTAAGGTCAACAATGCCAAATAATTACATCCAGTCCTCGCCCTGAGTAGGGTCAACAATGCAACATAATTACATCCAGTCCTCGCCCTGAGTAGGGTCAACAATGCCAAATAATGACATCCAGTCCTCGCCCTGAGTAGGGTCAACAATGCAAAATAATGACATCCAGTCCTCGCCCTGAGCAGGGTCAACAATGCAAAATAATGACATCCAGTCCTCGCCCTGAGTAGGGTAAACAGTGCAAAATAATTACATCCAGTCCTCGCCCTGAGTAGGGTCAACAATGCGAAATAATGACATCCAGTCCTCGCCCTGAGTAGGGTCAACAATGCAAAATAATGACATCCAGTCCTCGCCCTGAGTAGGGTCAACAATGCAAAATAATGACATCCAGTCCTCGCCCTGAGTAGGGTCAACAATGCAAAATAATGACATCCAGTCCTCGCCCTGAGTAGGGTCAACAATGCAAAATAATGACATCCAGTCCTCGCCCTGAGTAGGGTCAACAATGCCAAATAATGACATCCAGTCCTCGCCCTGAGTAGGGTCAACAATGCAAAATAATGACATCCAGTCCTCGCCCTGAGTAGGGTCAACAATGCAAAATAATGACATCCAGTCCTCGCCCTGAGTAGGGTCAACAATGCAAAATAATGACATCCAGTCCTCGCCCTGAGTAGGGTCAACAATGCAAAATAATGACATCCAGTCCTCGCCCTGAGTAGGGTCAACAATGCAAAATAATGACATCCAGTGCTCGCCCTGAGTAGGGTCAACAATGCAAAATGATGACATCCAGTCCTCACCCTGAGTAGGGTCAACAATGCAAAATAATGACATCCAGTCCTCGCCCTGAGTAGGGTCAACAATGCAAAATAATGACATCCAGTCCTCGCCCTGAGTAGGGTCAACAATGCAAAATAATGACATCCAGTCCTCGCCCTGAGCAGGGTCAACAATGCAAAATAATGACATCCAGTCCTCGCCCTGAGTAGGGTCAACAATGCAAAATAATGACATCCAGTCCTCGCCCTGAGTAGGGTCAACAATGCAAAAAAATGACATCCAGTCCTCGCCCTGAGCAGGGTCAACAATGCAAAATAATGACATCCAGTCCTCGCCCTGAGTAGGGTCAACAATGCAAAATAATGACATCCAGTCCTCGCCCTGAGTAGGGTCAACAATGCAAAATAATGACATCCAGTCCTCGCCCTGAGTAGGGTCAACAATGCAAAATAATTACATCCAGTCCTCGCCCTGAGCAGGGTCAACAATGCAAAATAATTACATCCAGTCCTCGCCCTGAGGAGGGTCAACAATGCAAAATAAGATGAGGCAAGAAAAGAAACATGCAAAAAGTGACTAGAACAAAAATTAGATACGGAATAATCATTATAAAAAGAAACAGAAGAAAAAGTAAAAATGAGAGAGAGAGAGAGAGAGGGGGAGGCGGGGGGGGCGGGGGGGGAGACGCAGGAGCGAAAGGAGTGCAGGGAAGGGCAAGAGAGAGAGAGAGAGAGAGAGGGGGGGAGGGAGGGAGGGACGGAGGGAGAGGGAGAAAGAGGCGAGAGTGGGGTGCGGGAAAGAGCATGTTTAGAAAAAAAATGACAATCAAAAGATACCAAGGTGATGCAAGACAATCGATTTTGAAGTACCAGGGAAAAAATAACATGCAAAACATATAAAAGTACTCCCAGTTTATCCTGAATACGCGTGAGATATTCCATAAAGTGGAAAAACCCGTCTTGGGCTGAACAAATCTTAAATAAATGTTAGCGAACCGCCCAGAGAAATGTGGACAAACGAGTCACAAGACAAAGCACAACGCGTTTCGACCTCTTAGGTCTTCTTCAGGTAAGACACAAACGAATAAAAATAACAAAAAATCACTTAGCTTTGATCGCTTCAGAGTTCAGCGCAAGGAAGAAGGCGTTGAATGAGAACGAGGCTGTTGGAAGGGAAATAATGTGTGAGTCAAAGTCGTAATGATGATAATAATATAATTATTAGGAATACTAATAATGGTCAAAATATTTAAAAACAAAAACAAAAAAAAGACAAGATTACTACCACTCTTGGTGTCAGTAAGTATGGGTATCAGAGAAAGGAGAGTGGGTTACAAGATTCTTAAACAGCAGGGTTGCCGTGGCAACAGTCCCAGATAGCATTCTTCTTAAAACCGAAAAGGCAGAGGAGTCAAGTTACCACTTTCCGCGGTCACTGAGGAGAAACAATCAGGTTTCGAAATACCGGTATCTGACCAGGAGTTATATGTTAGTGAGTTTCCTCCCCATTGGAGACTATAAGCTTGCTGAAGGCTCATTTTGAGAAGCATTTATTCCCCATTCACCCACTCAAGCACATACTGTTAGTTAGGTAGATTTATCTACCACTGCAGATATGAATGCTTATTTCCCCCTATTTCTTCAATCTAAGACATAAGAGCAAGCTTTGTTTATAATTGAATATTGCTTGCAGTCACTGTAACACCAAGCTGCTCTGTAAGTTGCTGGAATGGTGCTCGGTATTTATCCTTGAAATTTATTAGTTTATTATATATATATATATATATATATATATATATATATATATATATATATATATATATATATATATACTTTGAGTAAAATAAAAAACACAGAAGTAAACAGTTTCAGTTTAAATTGTATAATCTCCAATAAAATGTTCGCTTAAAAGCTTCTTCAGTAATGGCAACTGTTTAGAGAAACACACTGTATATATATATATATAAGGTACATTAAACAGTTCAAGAAAACAGTTCAAGAAATCTTTTTCTGTACAAATCGGACACGTGGTTTATAAACCCTTTTTCTCGTGCATTCATGTATCCACGTTCACACTCACTGTC
>JAMYXO010003304.1:10000-20542 GCA_033310375.1 Conus canariensis | reverse complement strand
GGCATTCCCAGGTGTTCACAGATCACAGGGTTTTGGTTGAAAACATTAACAAACAGTTTATCTGAAAGACATTTCTCCTACCCTATCACAGATAGCTGAATGACAATTCTACGCAACACAGAATGGGTTAGAAGACTGCCCTCAGTTTCTACGTGCAATGAATAATGAAGATTTAAAGGTCAAAAAACCAGTACAAGCAATCAGAAAACCAACAATAAATGTTGTTGAAGAGAGTCTTCATCAAGCACACTATTACCAATAGGTTTGAAAGTGAGATACCCTTTATTCGCCGGGAGAAGCAGAAGGGGACACTTCGCCTCAGGGCAACCGATCCAGTTCTGAGTGTTAGATTCCATATGAATAAAAAAAAATTGTGAAAATAATCCGCCTGTGTATTATTTACGAGAAACTGACACACACTAAACGACCACCCCCCGAAGATCTTTTGTGAAGGGAAGAACTGCAGATTCATCCCATCCCGCAACCACAGTTCCAGTCGCCTAGTTAATTTAGGCAAATACAATTGAGTTTAAAATGAAGCTCAAAGAAAAAAGATTTTCAAAAATTAATACGTCAATTATCTGCTTATAATAATTATTAATCAAAAAAATATTTAAGAGAACATTGACAATCTTATGCAAAACAGCCAGACAACGCTTACTATAACCCCAAACCCTAATTCTGAAATTTTGGATATGGAAAAATCAAAAATCTTGAAAATAAAAAAAATTGAAGCACATTAGCAGTAATGAATGAGAATAATTAATGATTTGGCTATACTGGAAAATGATATAGTTGAGCATCTGATAACACCTTGACCAAACAGAAACTTCCATGAAGACATATGAATATACCTATCTCCAATGCCCGATTTTGCATATGAAAAACTCTGGTATTAACACACACACGTTTTGTGTTTGTTCTATCTAATGACTTCTTTGTTTACAACAGTTGTGTTGATCTCATGTAGATTATATCGTAGTTTTTACGTTGTCAAAGGATGAAAAGTCCTTATTTATTTGTCAAACAATTGCTTTTTTTATAGTTTGTCATGGTTATGCTTGATTGCACAACACTCCGAGATATTCCCTTTTCTTTTTTTAACAACAATTTTTTTGGCTTGAAAGACTGTCACATTTTCGACCTCAAAACCAACAAACTCCTTGATCACACTCCAGATAATTCATCCTTCATCTTAACCTAAAACCTACATGTTTAATAATCCTGAATGCTAAAGGCGAATCTTTAGGGTATTCAGATTGTCGTACCATCCCGCATGCCCTTTAGCTACATCTAATTCATGTCTATATAGATATCTTCAGTAGGGATATCTATCCAAAGGAATCTGTATCGTGTACAGAACTCTGGACTCGGATACAAGGGTTTAAAACGTGTAGTCGTAAAGAAAATCAAACATCAAAAGCCTTCGACGCTCTACAAACAGTAAACCCCAATAAAACGGGCTTATTTCCCAAATTTTGAAACTTTCTTTTTTTTCACATTATGCCAAAAAACTGATCATGAAATCTTCTGAAGTCCGAAATTAGGTTTTGAAGTCAACTTAATTGCAACGTTTTCTCTGGTGACCAATCTAACATCTTTACGCTTGTGCGGATTTTCCATAGTCTTTCCAAAACAGCTGTTGTTCATCAACTTGAAAAAGTCTTTTTCTGAAGCATCTGCGGATTTAGTTCTGAGATCAGTGTTCTTCATTATGTATGGTTTCATGAACTGTTCTTGATCAAAAGCAATTATACGATGAACAGCTGTCAACTTCAAACCATGTCTTAAATAAACTTGTAGAAGCCTGTAATGACAGACATAATTTTTTTTGTCACGAAGATTAGGCACAAGTTTAGGTGGTTCTGTCATTGACACTTTTAGACTTTCTGCCGCTAATGGATAGTCATTATGGTAATCATGAAGTTCATGAGGATATTCTAAATCAACTTCTAGAATGAGACCTCTTTTACGATCAGCTTCTAGAGTAGGTAGCCATTTTAAAAACTTTTGAATGTCTTTGAGTCCTGTGTACATTTTAAAGTTACGTAATGGAAGTGATTGCGCCATTGCCCATCCATACAGATTGTTTGCATCTAAATACATAAGATAGTTAGACCTTTTACTTGGATCATAGTCGTCCAAGTATTTGTTGTTTGCTTTACAGTAATGGTGCGACGCCATACTGATTCCCCCACGCAATCCGTTTTCAATCATCTGAAGCATTGGCAGGTCAGACAATAAATCAATTTGTACTCCAGTAAATTTTAAGAAAGCGTCCCAGCTCATCCCGGGCGCAGAAATGTAATGCGCAGGATCCAGGCTGTAATGTTTCATGCAGGTCTTCCTATAATTTTCAAAGACGTCCGCCAACAAACAGGTATCCGCCATTAAATAGGAATCATGATAGTCTCCCATCGTTTTACACTCTAACTTCTGCCACGCATCTTGAGCATAAGAATAATCAGAATCACTGATGTCCTTTCCTCTAAGACTAGAAAAGAACGCGCCTTTAGGCGGAAGTGTATCTTCGTCAAACCTTTCCCAACTGTTCATGTACTCATAAGGGTAAACGCCCTTTCTAACAAGAGTTGGGTCAAAATATTCTTCTGTTATTGGGCAGGACTTTAAGGACATAGCCAGTGACTCTAATGAACCCATCATGTGTTGCATAGAGTCGTAGAAAGACATGTTATTTAAAGTGAAACACATGTACTTTTCTGATGACTGTGCAATGCATGACACCCTGAAGTCGCTGGTTACTGCTTGCATTATAAGGTGAGAGTCGTAACCTCGCAAGTTGTGAAAGAATATAGGCAGCTTCCATGTCTTTGGTTCAAACTTTAGTTGAAGATTGCATTTGTTATGTGCTGCTCCTCTAAACTTTCCACTAATGTGATCATGGTCTCTTACTGTTGGATTCTCTGCGGTGGCAACCAAGGCCGCCCCACAAATCCAACAGTGAGTGGCTGAGTCATACTGTTGTTGGTCTTCAGGCGTCATTATGATTTCAGATAAGTTTAGATTATTAGAACAGGCATTACGCACTTGCTGCATGCGTTTTAAGAAGTATTTTGCAGCATTTGGTCCTCTGTATAATTCTGGCTTTGAATGGGCGCCATCCGACCTAACAATGATGAAGGCAAATGAGCAAATCTGATGATTACTCATTAAGACTGTTTTAGGAAGTTTCTGTGGGGTTGGTCCTTCATAAGGAACAATGAGTGATTCGAAGTCTGCGTAAACAACATATGGACTAGTTTGCAACCGTTTCCAGTTCTTAAAACTAACTTTACTGCCTTCTCCGGGCGTAATTAGTTCTGTATCACAGTCAACTGGACTAAGACAATGTTTTACATGTTCACTCGCTGCTTGAACAGATGGAATTCTTGTTAAACATTTTCTACAGAATTCTTGTTTGCTATGTTGTTTTGTAGTATGCACTAGTAATCTACTCATTGTGCGTATTAGAGTGTAGTGCAACCCATTAAGGCTTTGCATTAGGAGTAAGTCTACATGACTCCTGGTTGGTTCGCCTATTGTTGGACTGTTCTTTGACACTCTAATTGGCAGAAGGTTGGTTTCTTCAGACCATGCGTATACGTTAACAGTTATTGGTGGATTCTGTTCTTCAAACTGATCAATTTTGTCTACAGCCATAGGAAAGGTGAGTCCATCAAAGTTAAGATCATTGACCCAAGGTTGATAGTTAGATACTCTCTCTGCATTTTTGGCAACGTGATGCAGCCTAGCAAGAACGCACCACATAAAACATTTGTCGTCTGAATTCTTTAAGTTCAAAACTGCTTTCTTTGCAACTAATGTTGGAGGCAGTGGAATGTAAGACTTGCCTACAATCGGCTCATACTTAGCCTGTCTTAATCTGATGTCTAGGACTTCACCCTCTGACCAACCAGAGCCTCTCATTTTAGCTGCTTCAGAGGCTTCATTAAACTGTGTAAGAAGTTGATCTGCCCAACCGGGTGTTAAGTCATTAGAGGAAAGAATAGTCTGCTGTTTAGTTGAGACCCAGACTTCTAGATTTTCTTCGTTTATTGTTATATAGTCGATTAAAACAACTACCCTTACTTTAACTGGAGGGTTTATTGTTAGTTTACTTGGAACTTGAGAAATAGCATGTACAACGCTTGCCTGCACGTTTGTTGGATCAATAACTTCTAAAACGACCTCATTTAAAGCTTTTGACAAACGCTCTTCCTCGAGCATTGCTTCAAACAATTCATCTGAACCTTCATATATCTTATCCATGCTGAGTTTCTTTTCTAACTCAAAATATTTATTTAAATTAAAAAAAAATACTTAATCAGAATCAATATCAACGGTCTTTTTGTGCTTGGACTCATAAACTAAAGTATAAACGCCCTTTGGTGTTGTTAATGTGAGCTGTTTAGAACAGAGTTTAATGTTTCGTTTACTTTTTTTAAACATTCCTTTTTTATCTGGTCGGTGTCTGGTTGTTGAGAAAAAGTTGCCCTTGCCTTTCTTTGAAGATCAAACTTTTGTCTTTTGTAGTCCTCAAAATCAGCCTGTAGGCGACTAAATTCTTCATCCGTGATGTTCGAGTCAGCAAGTGCTTTATCAATTATCAGTTTGAAGGAACTAAGTTTAGCTGTTATTAGTTGAACCATAGCTGTGTGCTTTTGGAGTTTAGCTTTTATTTTTTTGCTGACAGCACTTACAGCCAATGAACACAGGCCAAGAGTTAAAGACACACCACCTAGAGGTATAGCTACCGGTGCACCTACGCCTGTTGCTAAGAGACCTACACTTGTTCCTGCTGTTAAAGCACTAACCGCCGATGCTCCAGTATTAACATATGTAACAGCATTAAAGACAGCAGAATACCTTCGTTTGGTTTTGCTGTATTTTGAAAGGTCCTGCTCTAGTTTTTGTTGCATTTGTGTTATGTTTGTTAATCTGAAAGTTTTTATGTCTACAGAGTTCTCTTCTTTGGGCACTTTTGGATAAGTCGTAACAGACATGCTTTTTTAAAATAAAAATAATTTAGTATTGGATATCTTTCAATCTGTTATCTTGAATATTCAGCTGCGCATCATATATTAAAAACAAATGTACATTAAGTGGTTTATCACTCTCTTTTTCTTTATCAATTTGAATGTTTATTACGTCTTTAACTGTTCTCCCACTCCCATGCAACTGATTATCCTCTGTTGACCTTAGGTCAATCCATAAACCGTATTTCGTTGTTAAATATTCATCAAGTCTAACACTGTGAAGGTGTAGATCTTTAGACACAAGGTCTACTGTTGGACTTCTAGACCTCCCGCCTCCAAACAATTTTCTTATTTCATCAAAATGATGATAAGGTTTAAGCCCGCTACCGTAGACTTGGTTAGGACTACCCTCAATTGAACATTGTACTTTCGTTATTTTAGGATTAATAAATTTTTCACTTTGTCTTTTGAATGGTTCTTCATCTTCACACAGCAATAAAATACCTTTAAGGGATCTTGCTGCGGCGCTAAAACTAAAGTTCCATATTGTGTCTGCCCTGCTTTTAGGATATTTTGAATGATGAATCACTCTTTCGTAATATATTGCTAATTTTGACTGATATTGTTGCTCAATCAGCCTTGCTAAGTTAGGGTTGCTAACAATGTCAAACTCTAACGAGATGTCGAAAATGCTGTACTTGGAATCAGTGTCTGTAGATTTAATGACACGTTTGTATTCATTAAAAGTTAGTTCATATGACAATCTGTCTTTTAATGCTCCTTGAAAGTATGGCGCATACGCTTTTAACAACTCAAAATCTAAGGGTATGGAAAAGCGATTTCCATAAGCAAAACTTACAGCTTCATACTTGTTGCCGGCTTTAGCGTCTTCGGCGTCTATTCTGTGTTTTAGTGCTTCGTTATTTTCGATTCCTTGAAACGCAAGATCGGCCCTTTCATTATCGGTTAGCCATAAATCAGAATAGATTAGAAATATGTCTGCATTGTGTAAAGAAAATATTTCTTGCCCCTCAAGTTTTATAGAAATTTTCTTAACGATTGCCCGTCCCAGATTCTGAACTACTGTCCTATTTACGTCTGTTGCTGATTCGAGTTCTATTTTGAAAGTAAGACGTGCAGATCCCGGCACAATTACTTCATCTGCTCCTAGGTCTGGAAATTTAACAGTAAGAATTTGATCTGAATCAATAGTAGATGGATTATTTGGAACAATAATATTCTGTTTATTTCCCTTCACGCCAAAGGGCTCTTTCAGTCTTCTATGCGGGTCAAGAATCGAACCATATGCTTGTGACATTTTTTTTATAAAACAAAATAAAAAGTTAATTATTTAAAAACATGGCAGAAGAAGATTATGATGTTTTTGATCCTGGAGACGACATGAGTGAAATGACGCCTTTGACACATCCATTACAATCATTGCGGCGTGAATTAACAGAAAGTAAGGTCAAATCATTTTATCAAAGTTTAGGCCAAGAACCTCCTGATTTTATAGACCCTAATGATTTTGAAACAAAAGATGGCCATTTGATTTTTAAAAACGAGCAAGGACAACCTGTACAGCTTACAACTAAACCAGACCCATCAAAGTTTTTAGCAAAGACTACAATTAGACAAAGGCTCAGTGTGAGCGATCAAAATCGCCTTGGCATTGCTAAACCGCGAAGATTAGACAGTGAGGCAGTTGCTAAACTTCAAAACACACTACAAGAACTCCCAACAGATAACCAAATACAAAACATGGAACTTAAAGATTTAAGCCCAACAGCAGACGAAATAATAGAAACCAGTTTTTCAGAAGAAACAGTATTAAAAACTATGCACGATCCGCCGCTACCTATGAGAGAAATAACGGCCCTTGATCATGCTTTGAAAAGCATCAGAGGCGAATTAACAAACAATTTAGCAAAACTGGGTGAACTAGATGAGCATATAAAAAGAGAAAAAGAAAAACTAGTTGAGGCTGATGACCACAACTTAGGACCTGGTGTTAAAGAAAGAATAACACAAAGACTAAAAGATCTTGAACAAGAGAGATCAGCAAGACTAGAAGTGTTGTCTACTAACCGAGAACAATTACGAACTCAAGTGAGCAGAATAAGAGAAACTATCCAAAGAATTTTATATGAAGACACAACGTTAGCAGAACGAATAAGAACACTGTTTAGAGAGCAAGGTGTCACATTAGCAAGTGTTATAACAGCCTTAGGATTTGCAATAAGTACACTGGTGTTGGCTATTACAGGCGGTGGCGGTGGAGGAGCAGTGCCACCAGGACCACCATCAGATAAATCATGGGTAAAAAAACAACTTGATCATCTTGCAAGTTTATTAAAAAAATTAGCCAGTAAGGCAATAGACTCTTTGCCTGGTATAATAGGAGGGATCGTTAGCTGGCTTTTGTCTGCCGCAAGTAAAGTAGTTGGCTTTATGGCCGAGCACTTATGGGCATTAGTTGTCTTAATAGTTGGGTTACTCTTTAGTAAGATAAAGACCAAGTAATCCTAGGGCAGTTAATCCAATAACAAGTGCCGTCTTTTCATATTCATGGTCATTATTTTTGGGGGGGATTGAATGGGGGGGTTTGGGGGGCTCGGGGATTGGTGGGGCTTCTTTTTTTATTGCTATTGCTGGCTTAGAATTTATGTCGTTTTTTCCGACCTTCTCTTCTTTACCAGCCACAAGGATTTCATTATTATAGTTTATTATTGTTCCTATCTGGAGTCTGAGGTCAGAAGGTAGCATGTATAAACCAGTGCCAACAGCAAAGTCTACTTTCGATCTTGCGTATTGCAAAACATTTTGGTACCTTTTAATACTTGAAGGCAAATCAATTGCAGAATTAATAGAATCCTCTAAATTTGCTAAATATTGTTTTTGGGCGTCAAAGCCAGTAGAAGGATCAATTATGTTTGATCTCGTTTGTGCTTGCGAACCTAGCAAACACCAAACATAAGTACGAATAGAGTCGTTTATTCGTTCTATTCCCGCTTTTGTTAGGCCCTTAGAGGTATCCAAAATAAATGTTGTCCATGCTGTTTTATGCTCTTGCTCTATGGACCCGAGGTGAACAGTTGTGCCTGAAGAGAAAGATGTGTAAGGAGGATTCCAATCATAGTTATACTTTCTGTGCACGCCCCAAAAATAAAGGGTGCCTAAACCATGATTAAGATCCAACTTTTGTCTAAAGTCTGTCTTTGGGTCAATATCAAATTCGTTACAGATCCTTTCAAAAGCCTTGTAATCTATTCTGTTGCTGAATGGATTAAACGTTTTGTCATTTGGTAATGGCGCTTGCAGTTCAGACAAAATACGTCTGAAGGTGTAATAAAAATGAAATCTATACACTGACCTCACCAAAGGATCAGGATGATTTAAATGATCAGCATACGACACTCCACACCCAGTTGATGCACAAAACACAGCAAAGTTTAACTGGTTCTGATAAAACTGCATCGGATGACTGAACCACACTTTCGGGATGTAGTCGTTTTTGATAGGAGGGTTAAGATAACGATCCAATGGAGTACTAACCTTTACTTGAAAGGCGTCAGTCTGAGTCACAGAAATGTCGAGGGTATCAGTTGTTATATCTTTAGGACTGTAGTGCGGCCCAACAGAATATTTTGCATTAGTATATTTGAAAGCACTCATTTTTAAATTTGTTTTAAAAATGTTTGTAACAATAACAACTCAAGGCAGTCCTTCGTTTTTAGAGTATGCTATTGATAATAAATGCGGAACCCGAAGGGTTGCACTCCATGAAATTTTTTACAAAGTCGTATGGTTTAATATAAGTCAATCCAAGAAGAATAATGTAATTCAAAAACTTGACCTTGGTGGAGACATAATTAGCCAGTTAACCATACCTGATGGTTATTACGGGTTTTGCTCGCTAAAAGAAGCAATGAGTAACTTCGACATTACTCTCAAACTTAACAATGCAAATTTGAAAATAATGTTGACATTCAAACCTGAAAAAGAAGTAGGAGGTTACCTTTTTGATGTAGAGCTAGCTAAAATGTTAGGCTTTGCAACTGGCAATCATGGCTTTCATGCCTTTCATAGATTTATAGTTACACCAGACAAAACTACTTATGAGGGAGAATATCCGCTCGATCTTGCATTACATTCATTACTCTATGTTCATTTGGACGAGCTGAGCACTGATGAAAACTTATATGATGGAAGGCCCTCAACTGTTTTAAGAGCTCTTCCATCAGGGAAAGCTGCATATTGCGATTATGAAATTATACAATTCCCTAATTTACAGTTTAAAAGATTAGCTTGTGGGAGGGTCAGATCATTTAATATAAAGATCACAGATAAAACAGGGAAAGTCGTGAAATGTGATAACCTGCACATTGTTTTAGAAATAAAATAATACGTTGTTTTAAAAAATGTCACGTGGACCAGACGATTCGGGGGTTACATTAGCGCCTGAGAGGTGTGTAACTTTAGAATTAAAAGACCTTGCAGACGTTGAGGACTTTGAACAAAACGGTGAGATAGGCACTTTATATGGTTTTGAGTACACTAAAGATGGTTATTATAAGCGCAAAGAGGTTGACGACAACAAAAGGTTTCCTAAACTAGAACAACTACGCAATCTAGAAGCAAATAATACAGGTCAGTATGAATATAAAATAGTTCGAAAAACTGACAACAAATGGCACTTAGAACCATATTTAGAATGGGTCATAAAATTTGAATTCTTAAGCCCATTTACATTTTTCGACCGCCAAAAAAGTTTCAGAAAAGCATTAAACTCTGGCCCTTTACATGTAAGTCTTATGCCAGAGGACAACAGTCGGAAAGAGATCGAAATAAAGCCGTTTGGGGACAAACAGTACATCCTCCACAGAAGAGAATCGGTTTTAAAGAAAGCTTCTACAAAATTACAGTTCATTCCACGCACAAAATTAGGAGACACGTTCACAATGATATTTAAAATTTCTGTCTTAAAAGATGAGGCAAGAAATGGAGCTGTGGGTGTCAGTGACAACCTTATGGAAGGAATTCTTATTAGCTGGCAAAACTTAGACGTTGACAAACTTAAAGTTACTGTCGTCGTTCTTTACAATGGCGAGGATATTAAGGTCATAACAACAAGCAACAAAATTGATATTAGTTTAAATAGAAACAATCTTACAGAACTGAACTGGATTAATCTTACACATTTGGGCCTTATAGGGTTTTATTATACTGAACAAGTTTTGACAGAGAGTATGATAAAAACAATAACTGGTGTAAATTAAATTCTGTTTTAAAACTATGGAGCAAACAACTTTGGTGCCAATGTTAAACTTTATGACAAAAACCCCTCATTGTTCATTGATTTGTGGACAGACTGGTTGTGGAAAAACAATATTTGTCCTCGACCTATTACAAACAGTTTATCGTTATAATTTTGATCATATTGTAATTTTCTGTCCAACACTCAAATGGAACAAAGCATATCACGACAGAAGGTTTATATGGACAGATGATGACATATATTTAGTTGATCCTAGCAATAAACTGAGTGAGTGTTTAGAACATTTCT
>JAMYXO010003304.1:0-5000 GCA_033310375.1 Conus canariensis | reverse complement strand
CGCGCGCAACACACACAGCACACACACATCACGCAGCGCGCGCGCGCGCTCCTACACCATACCATACACAAAAGATTCTGGACGCAGAACGAATTTAATCGAAAATCTTTTAGCGAAACGTTTCGCTGTTAATTTCCCCGTGTAAATTACATCGCAGGTTATAAAGATGATAGGAACTGTAAGTTCATGTTTAAGAAACAGGTCTGCTCCCCCTGAAAAACGGGGATAAAAAGACCCCAACTTCTTGTTCTTTTTGGGGAAATTGTTCTTTTTTTGTGTGGTGTGTGTGTGTGTGGTGTGTGGTTTGTGTGTGTGTTGTGTGTGGGGGTTGTGTTTTTATAAAAATTATCAGCAAATTTAAATTGGGTTTTTTATATCTATAAGATTTTTTTTTTTTTTTCAAATTCATGTTCCGTAATTTCTTTCATTTTCAGTTTTTTTTTTTTAAAACCCCCAAAATTTTTGGGCCAAGTCATTATTTAAACTTTTGACGAAAAATTTTTAGCCAAAGCACTTGTTTTCCCCCACTACTTAACTATTAAACATTTTATAATAATATATATTTTAATTTTAAAAATATATAAAAAACCTGTATCCAAAGGGTCTGGTGGGGATTCGAACTAAAGCCCCCCCAAAGGGTTCACCAGGGGCCAAACAAATTTTCGGAAACTCCGGTTTTGGGCTGGGGGCAATTTGTTGCATTCTTGACAAGATAAATGGGAAACCACAAAAAAAAAAACAAACAAACAAACAAACAAAAAAAAAAAAAAACCTTTTTAAAAAACGAAAATTATGGGAAAGCTGGAGAGTAGCTAAAAGAAAAAAACCTACTGTTTCTTTTTTTTCCCTTTTTTTTTTTTTTGCTTTTTTTTTCCCGGCCAATTTTAAACAACAGGGGGGGGAAAATTTTTTCCCTTTTGAAGAAAAAATATTTTTTTTTTTACCCACTTGTGGCCCGAAAGCTTTTTTTTTTTTTTTTTTTTTGGGTTTTTTTTGCGAGGGGCCCGTGGGGTTAAACAAAATTTACCGAAACAGCCCCTTGGGGCATTGACGGCTATAACCACAGCACCCAAAAAGCGACGAAAAGGGACAACCGAAAACGGAAAACAAGGGGTTTTTAAATGTTATTGCATTCATTCTTACGTTTAAAGGCGCGGTGGGAGTAACCAAACCCTTTGGGTGGCAAAAGCACAGTCCGGGGACGGGTTTTCCCTTTGTTTTCCCTTAAAGTTTACACACATACCCCAAGAAACCCCCAACCCCGGGAGTCGTCGGGGGGAAAAATCCAGGGGAAGTTTTTTTGACAATAAAAACAACATTTCGCCGTCGCCCTTTCATCATTTTTGGATTTTGGTGGGGGGAGGGGGATGGGGGTTTTGGGTGGTGGTGGGGGTTGGTAGGGGGGGGGCGTGGGGGGCCCCTCAATGAAGCGGGTCATCCAAAAAAAGAGTTCCCCTTTTTTTGGGGGGGGGGGGGGGGGGGGGTTTCATCTTAGCCCCTCGGGGCTCGCTCCCCTCCCAAAAACCCCTCCCTCCCGCCCCCCCCCTCCCCCCCCCCCCACGCGGGGGCCCCCTTACCTCCTCCCCCCGGGCCCCCCTTCTTTTTCTCTGTCTTTCCCTGTCTGTCTGTCTGTCTGTCTGCTGTGTCTCTCTCTGTCTTTCCCCTTCTCTTCCCCCAACCCCCTGCACTCTCTCCTGTTTTTTCTCTCTTCCTCCCCTCCCCTTTCAAATTCTCTTTCTTTTTTTGTCTTTTCCCTGTTTCTCTCTGTTTGCCCTCTCTGTCTTTCTCCTCCCTCCTCTCTCTGTCTTTTCCCTCTCATTTTCCCCTTTCGCTCCCCCAGCTTTTTCCCCCAAACGTTCGTCTGTGTGTCTTTCTGTTTTTCCCTCTCCCCCCCCCCTCTTCTTTTCTCCCCCTTTTTGAAAATTCTCTCTTTTCCCCCTTTTCCCCCCTTTCTCTCTCTGTTTTCTTTTCTCTTTCCGTCGGGTATCCCTCTTTTGTCTCTTTCTGCCCATTTCTTGTCTCTGCCCTTCCTGTCTCGTTTTCTGTCTCTGCTCTGCCCTTCCCCTTCCGTCTTTCTCTTAAACTCTCTCTCTCCGTCATCTCTTCCTCTCTCTTTTCCTGTCCCCCCCCCGGGTCTCTTTTCTTTCTATCTTTCACCACTCCCCTGGGCATCTCCCCCCACGGGTCTGTTTGTCTGTTTTTTTTCCTCTTTTTTCCACTCGCTCCCCCTAGGCATCTCCCCCCCCAAAGGATTTTGTCTGTCCTGTCTTTTCTGTCTGCCCTGTCTGTTTTGTCTGTTTTGTCTCGGGCCCTCTCTTCACTCTGGCCCTTCCTCTCTCTTTTTTCCTTGAAAATTCTTTAAATCTTCCTCCCCTCTCTCTTCCTCTCTCCTCTCTTCTCATTTTGCCGGGTCTGTAAAACAAAATTCCCTTTTTACTCGGTTTCCCTTTTGCTCCTTATTAAATTTTTACTGTGAGGGGACCAAAATCCGTCGTGGGGTTTAAAAAAAAAAAAACCGGGGTTTTTTGTTTCAATTATGCTCGTCTAAATTACGCATCAAATCAAATTTTTCCGGGCGTTCTTCCTTCCCTCTTTTTTCCCTTTTTCCTTTTTTTCTTCTTCTTCTCCCCCACCCGTTTTCGACCCCTTAAAACCTTGGGTAAAACCCAGGAATTCAAGTTCCCCCAAACCCCATCTCCTCAATTCCTCCACCCCCTTTCCCCCCCAAAAACCTAAGCCCTCTCTCTGTTCTTTTTTCCCCCCTTTTAAAATTTTTTTCCTTCCTTTCCCCCCATTTTCCTTTTTTCCCGTTCCTTCTTTCCCCTTTCTTCTTCCTTTTTTGTTCCCTTCCTTCTTTTCTTCCTCCTTCTTTTTCTTCTTCTTCCCCCTTTTTATCTTTTTCCCAACTTCTTCTTTTTCCTTTCTTCTTCCTCCATTTTTTCCATCTTTTTCCCTCTTCTTTTCTTTCTTCTTCTCCTTCTTCCTTTTTCTTCTTTTTCTTCTCCTTCTTAAATTTTTACTTTCTTTTTCTCTCTGTCTTTCCCCTTTTTCCCCCCACCTTTTTTTTTTTTCTTCGGGGTTTTCCCTGTTTTTGCCCTTTTCAAACTCTGTTTTTTTTTTCACTTCAATAAATCTAAATTTTTTTCTGTAAAGCTTTCCTTTGTTTTGATGTTTTTTTCCCACCCGGCCCCAATTTGAGTCAAATTCATATCCCCTCTCCCCCCCCCCACCGGGCCCCACCCCCCTCCCCCCCCATTTTTTTTTTTTTTTTTTTTTTTCTTTTTTTATTGTTTTCCTTTTGGGGGTTTTTTCCTTCCCCCATTTCTTTCCCCCTCGTTGAGGGGCATTCTTTTCCCCTTTCTTTGAATTTATTTATATTTTCTTTTCCCCATTTTCAATCTTTTTTTTTGTTTTCTTCTTTCATTCCTTTCCCTCTCCCTTTTGGGTTTCCCCCAAGACGGGAAACTAACTTTTCCACAGAAAAGGGCCTGCTTTTCCGGACCCTGGTCGGAGAGGGTCGGGTTCATTCTAAAGGGACAAACCCCCCCCCCCTTAACGACCAACCCCCCTTTTTTCCAAACCGTTTTCCTTCTTTTCCTCGGGTTTTAAAAATTTAATTCAGGGCCCCCTTATTTGCAAAGTCACTTACTTTTTCTCCCCATTTTTCCTCTGCCCTTCCGACTCCCCCTCCCCTTTTGCCATAAATTGCCCCTCATCTCCGGTGTCCCTTTTTCTCTTCCTCCTCTCTCTCTCTCTCTCCCCTGTGTTGTGTTTCCCCGTCTCTTGTCTGCCCTTGTCCCCCTCTGTTTCGGGGTGTTCCCCTCCCCCCCCCTCTTTCCAACCTCCTCTCTTTCAGCATCTTTTCTGTCCCCTCCTCTCATCTCTCTCTTTTTCCTTCTTTTTTTTGTCCCTTTTTCCCCCTTGCCTTGCAGGGAAAATTCTCCCCCCCCAACCCCCCCCATCTCCTGAATTAAATGTATTCTCCTCTTCTCTCTCTCGGCCCCTCCTCTCTCTCTCTCTCTTTTCGGGTTTCCCTTTTCCCCTTTCTTTTTTGGGGTTTTTGTGTCACCCCACCCCCCTTAAATGTGTCTATCTGCCTTTTTGGGCTCTTGCATTTTCCCATCTGTCTGTTTGCCCTTTCCGGAAGGCGACACGAGGGGGCGAGGGAAACAGAAGGAGTGAAGGTGGGGAACGGGGAAAGGGAAAAAGAATGAAGATCAAAAAAGAGGTTTAACGGGAAG
Source organism: Conus canariensis (assembly GCA_033310375.1). NCBI lineage: Eukaryota > Metazoa > Mollusca > Gastropoda > Neogastropoda > Conidae > Conus > Conus canariensis. The sequence continues at coordinate 759 of JAMYXO010003304.1, read as the reverse complement.
AAGAAAAACAAGAAGATGGAAAGGGGGGGAAGGGAAAATAAGAGGGAACGGGGCAAAAGGTTTAAGAAAGAAAAAAGGGGGAAGAAGGTGTTGGGGGATTTTTTTTGTATTAATAATCCCAAATTGGTTACTATTAAAAAATTATTATTATAGGACAACATCCTTTTAGCACTTTTTTACCCCCTACAAAGAAAATAGAGAAATTTTTCCATTATTTTTTCATCCCTTTTTTTTTTTTTTTTCCCAAACCCGGGGGCATTACTACAAAAATGCCATGACTTTTAAATTTCACTTAAAACAACTTCCACCCCCAAACGGGTACGTAGACCTCATCACAGCAAACAAAACCCCAAATCAACCTTTAATAAAATTTCCTTTACTCCCCCCACTTGGAAATTATCACACTTACAAATTTCCCCCCAAAAAACCGGCCCCTCCAAACTCTTTTTACAAAAAAAACCATCACCCACCCCCATTTTGTGCCCAAAATCCCCTACCCCCAAAAAACTCTTTTGGATCATCATCCAAAAACCTTTCTTTAAAAAAACCTCCCCATTCCCCCCCCGGGAAATTTTTACAAAAGCAAAGGGGCCAAAAACTCATCCCCACTTATACCAACAAAATTACCCCATCTCCTAAAAGAAATCTCCAATAAACTTTCCCAAACAAACCCCCAAACCCCAATCACCCATCTACCCCAACCCCCCCCCCAACCCCCACTTTTCTAAACCCTGCAATTTTAAATACCAAAAATCCCCA
>JAMYXO010003303.1:0-20550 GCA_033310375.1 Conus canariensis | reverse complement strand
TGTCAACAAAACATTTCACACACAAATAATGGCAACTAATTGGAAAGAGGGAAGAACTTTGGTCAATCTCCTCCGTATTTGTGGCGAAGTTACACACATCACTCTACCTGTAGCAAAGATTGTTGTGAAAGGAAATCCCTCACTATGGAACCATCGTAACTGTTTTGTATGTAAAGAGTTGTGAGGTGGAACTATACCTATGTGTTGATTGACAGTCCAAGTATTTAGTTACAAATGTATTTAATACCTGCGATGTCGGATCCATGTCCAAGATGAAGGTTGTGTAAAGGCCAATTGTACAACGTTGATTCCACATGATTTTCGTTATGTACTTCCGTCCTCACCCATTTCTCCCCTGCCTCACCCCTACCCTGTCCCCATCCCATTCCTCCTCATAGTCCGTTTTGTGAAGGGCTAATAGCCTAAACCACATAAAACTATCGCATTCATATTCGTTCTCTCCTCTCTCTCTCTCACTCCTCGGTCTCTCTCTCACTTCCTCTCTCATCCTCTCTCTCTCATGAAAAGTCACAAATTGAATACGTACATAAATTGATACCTAAAATACCCTTAATAAAATAAAGCAAATAATGAATTAAAAAAAAAATATAAATATATACTAGCAGGGGCACCCGGCGTTGCCCGGGGGATATGAACATTCTTTGTCGATACTCACGTATGCAAACATGTATTAATTGTTTGGATTTACAATCAACCCCCCCCCCCCCCCAACATCTTCCCACCCCCTCCCGTCCCCCTCCCCCCCGAACACAGATACACATTCTGTCTCTTCTCTCTCCCTCTCTCTCTCTCTCTCTCTCTCTCTCTTATATTCTATTGTTTTCCGCCTGCCTCTGGCCCCTTTCCCCTAGCACGTCGAGATGCTTTTCTCGCTCGATTTTCCGCCTGCACTCACTGTTCCCATTTCCATTCTACTGATTGCCCTTAATTTTGTAGGAACAGACTTTGTGCAGAAGTAGTTTATTTCAACGGGTCTGTGTCTAATGTAAAAATAGTGTATCAGGCTTTGCACTGTACAATCATTTTTCTGGCCCCTCTCATTGCTCCCTTTTCATCCCCCTACACTGTCCCATCCATGTTGCAAAATTACTTACCGTTCCTGGGCATACGCATACCGAATTTTATCAATAGCGGTGTAAATTTAGAAAATAACGGTTTTTAACGGTCAATGTTAAGTTTTGGTTCGTAAAATACATTGTTCAGCGCTTAAAACTGTACGTGCATACGGAATGTTATCAAGAAGGGTCTAAAAACCATCTAATGACCCTATGTTACCCGCAGGATGTTCCTGTAGGCTTATGTCAAGTTTGGTGGCGATCCGATGACTGTCGTGGCCGCCAACCTCAGAAGATCGGGTTTTAAACAGTTTTTATAGGGTTTGGTGTTTTAAACGGTTTTTAACTGTTATAAATAATGTTTCTTAACTGCCAAATAACGGTTCTAATTTTCGAGAAGTAGCCCTGTACCTGTGCAATGTCACAACGGCCATTTGATGTAAAGCAGAGGACAGAGATGTCTTTGAAACCGTTATTTACAGTTTTTTTTAACGGTTTTTAACGGTTTTATTTTTTTAGAGATTAGCCCCAAACCATCCTCGGGTCACAACAGACGTACCTGCTAAACCATCCATGTTGCAAAATTACTTACCGTTACTGGACATACGCATACCAAATTTTATCAATAGTGGTGTAAATTTAGAAAATAACGGTTTTTAACGGTCAGTGTTAAGTTTTGGTTCGTAAAATTTGCATAACATTGTTCAGTGCTTAAAACTGTACGTGCATACGGAATGTTATCAAGAAGGGTGAAAATTTCGAAATTCAGAAAATAACGGTTTTTAACGGTCAATGTTAAGTTTCGGATCTTGAAAATTGTATATCATTGTTTAGCGTTCAAAACTGCACATGTATATCGAATTTCTTCCAGAATACTCTAAATTTATAAAATAACGGTTTTTAAACGGTCAATTGTAAATTTCGGTTCGTAAAAGTTCTATATCATTTTTCGGCATTTAAAACTGCTCATGTATACCGAATTTCATCAAGAACAGCCTAAATTTTGAAAATAACGGTTTTTAACGGTCAAAATTAATGGTCATAATGACTATCTAATGACCCTATATTACCCGCTGGATTTTCCTGTAGGCTTATGTCAAGTTTGGTGGCGATCCTATAACTCTCATGGCTGCCAACCTCAGAAGATCGGGTTTTAAACAGTTTTCATAGGGTTTGGTGTTTTTAACGGTTTTTAACTGTTATAAATAACGTTTCTTAACTGCCAAATAACGGTTCTAATTTTCGAGAAGTAGCCCCGTACCTGTGCAATGTCACAATGGCCATTTGATGAAAAGCAGAGGAAAAGATGTCTTTGAAACCGTTATAACAGTTTTTTTAAACGGTTTTTAACGGTTTTATTTTTTTAGAGATTAGCCCCAAACCATCCTCGGGTCACAACAGACGTACCTGCTAAATTTCAAGAAGATCGGGTTTTAAACAGTTTCTTTTATAGGGTTTGGTGTTTTTAACGGTTTTTAACTGTTATAAATAACGTTTTTTAACTGCCAAATAACGGTTCTAATTTTAGAGAAGTAGTCCTGTACCTGTGCAATGTAACAACGGCTAGTTGAACAAAAGCAGAGGAAAAAGATGACTTTGAAACCGTTATAACAGCTTTTTAACGGTTTTTAACGGTTTTATTTTTTTAGAGATTAGCCCAAAACCATCCTCGAGTCACAACGGACGTACCTGCCAAATTTCATGACAATCGGTTGAGCCGTTTTTGAGTCTATAGCGTACACACACACAACACACACACACACACACACACACACACACACACACACACACACACACACACACACACACACAGAATTTGCCATTTATATATTAGATATAATATATATATATATATATAATTAAGTAAATGAGTATATCAATAAAGAACTAATTTATAGATACCACTAAACCAAATGATGAAAAAAAAGAAAGAAGAAAGAAAGGAAGGACAGAAGGAAGGTAGGAAGGAAAAGAACCACAAAACCAAGAGAGATGAACAAATTGGCAAACAAACCCCAAAGTCTGCATGGTGGGTAACTGAAAAAAATAATTAGTTGATTACTTAATTAGTTAGTAAGTTAGTTCTCTCATTCTCAATTTATAACCATCTTCTCATAATATATTCATGGTACAACAGTCCTCTCTGTCTTACATGTCGTTCTTATTTCTTTCTTTATCTTCCTATTTCCATCTCTTCTTTGTTTCTTTGTTTCCTTTTTGTACTCTGTTCCTTTCTCGTTTACTCGTTTTATTTTCTTTTATGTTTATGGACATATACAATGTTTTCTCTTTTTTTTTTTTTAAAGACAATTGCAAACTTAGAGATAGAAAGAGGCTCTTTACTACTTGTAGTCTGGTTGAAGCACCCCCAAAAAAGAAAAAAAAATTCTCACTAACTAACTAATTAACTAACTAAGTAACTAATTAAATAGCTAGCTAACTGATTAACTAATTAACTAACTGAGTAACTACCTTACTTACTACCTAACTACATGACTGACTAACTAACTAATTAACTATTCTTCACATTTTTTTTTCATTCTTCATATTTTTTTCTTTGTTCTGCCGGATTCGAACCTGCAGCTTTTGGATGGGTGGGCGTCTGAAGGCGTGCCTTTTTCAGACGGATGTCTTACCCCACTGCTAACAGACACCTATTCTACTTTGAGATGTTTATGCCTTTTGAAGTTCACTTTTGTTCCTCCCCAACCAGCAGCTCATTCAAATATTCAGGTGTTTCCTACACAAGTCTGTTGGTATGCCTGCTATGAATCTCCCGTCAACTTTAGAAAGTATGTTGAACTCAGCACTGCAGAACATGACGCTATCCCCGTTCAAAATTGAAAGCAAAGGAAACCACATTGTGGTTGTCCTGAGGTTCAATACTATAACCGATTATTCCCTGTCACGTTACTACCACAGCATCCATGCTGTGTATCGCAGAAAGTGCCCCTTCCAGGTAAACAGGGATAACACTGTGAAACACAGAAGAAGCTAAGGTAGGCAAGGCAGCCTTTTCATCTCCATCTGGTTTATTTTTGCCAACTCTGCCCAGTTTGTTCTATGCTGCTGATGCTGACAGTGAAAAAAACTGTTTATACTGATAACCATGTAGCTGACAATGATAATCATTTGCCTGCCTCTCTTCCCCAGTCTTTGTATGACACTCAAAACAATCAACAGCAAATTTACATGAAACTGTGTGGCGTCAATATACAGTTAGTGACAGTGTGTGATGACTCTGAGAAAAAGTGCGTAGCAGAAACAGATTTCCATATGACTGTTAGAGTAAAAAATACTGAAGGCTATGAACAGGAAAATAATGCAACCGAACGTGATTCAAAATCAATGCATTTACCCGACACAGAGCACAAAACTAATGTTAGATCAAGCACATGTGGCACAGACAGCACCTAGCTCACTAAAGAAGCTAATGTGCAGCAGCACACAGAGTCTTGTCAACAAAACATTCACACACAAATAATGGCAACTATTGAGGAAAGAGGGAAGAACTTGGTCAATCTCCTCCGTGTTTGTGGCGAAGTTAAACACATCACTTCTACCTGGAGCAAAGATGTTGTGAAAGGAAATCCTCACTATGACCCATCGTAACTGTTTTGTTGTAAAGTTGTGAGGTGGACTATTACTATGTGTGATTGACAGTCCAAGGATTAGTTACAAATGTATTTAATACCACGATGTCGGATCCATGTCAAGATGAAGGTTTGTAAAGGCCAATTGTACAACGTTCTATCCACATAATTTTCGTGTATGTGCTTCCTCCTCACTCCATTTCTCCCCCTGCCCTCACCCCCTACCCTGTTCCCCATCCCATTCCTCCATAGTCCGTTTTGTGAAGGGCCTTAATAGCCTAAACCACATAAAACTATTCGCATTCATATTCTCCTCTCTCTCTCTCTCTCTCCTCCTCCTCTCTCTCTCTCTCTCCTCTCTCTCTCTCTCTGAAAAGTCACAAATTGAATACGTACATAAATTAATACCTAATGAACGCCTTAATAAATAAACAAATAATGAATGAATGAAAAAAAAATATATATATTAAAATATATATATAATATATATATATAATTTAGTAAATAAGTATATCAATAAATAACTAATTTATAGATACCACTAGACCAAATGATCAAAAAAAGAAAGAAGAAAGAAAGGAAGGACATCGTAACTGTTTTGTTGTAAAGTTGTAAGGGGACTATTACATGAGATTGACATGCAAATTAGTTACAAATTATTTAATACCACGATGTCGGATCCATGTCAAGATGAAGATTTGTAAAGGCCAATTGTACAACGTTTCTATCCACATAATTTTCGTGTATGTGCTTCCGTCCTCACTCCATTTCTCCCCTGCCCTCACCCCTACCCTGTTCCCCCATCCCATTCCTCCATAGTCCGTTTTGTGAAGGGCCTTAATAGCCTAAACCACATAAAACTATTCGCATTCATATTCTTTTTCTCTCTCTCTCTCTCTCTCTCTCTCTCTCTCTCTCTCTCTCTCTCTCTCTCTCTCTCTCTCTCACTCTTTGAAAAGTCAAAAATTGTATACGCATATAAATGAATACCTAATATACGCCTTAATAAATAAACAGATAATGAATAAGTGAATGTATGTATATATATATATATATATATATATATATATATATAATATGTGTTTATATAAATATATTATTATATAAATAATTAATAATAATAAAGAACTAATTTATAGATACCACTAGACCAAATGAGAAAAAAAAGAAAGAAGAAAGAAAGGAAGGACAGAAGGAAGGTAGGAAGGAAAAGAACCACAAAACCAAGAGAGATGAACAAATTGGCAAACAAACCCCAAAGTCTGCTGTGGTAACTGAAAAAATAATTAGTTATTACTTAATTAGTTAGTAAGTTAGTTCCTCATTCTCAATTTATAACCATCTTCTCATAATATATTCATGTACACCAGTCCTCTCTGTCTACATGTCGTTCTTATTTCTTTCTTTATCTTCCTATTTCCATCTCTTCTTTGTTTCTTTGTTTCCTTTTTGTACTCTATTCCTTTCTCTTTTACTCTTTTTATTTTCTTTTATGTTTATGGACATATACAATTTTTTTTTTTTTTTTTATAGACAATTGCAAACTTAGAGACAGAAAGAGGCTCTTTACTACTTGTAGCCTGGTTGAAGCACCCCCAAAAAGAAAAAGAAAATTCTCACTACTAACTAACTAATTAAATAGCTAGCTAACTGATTAACTAATAACCAAATGAATAACTACCTTACTTACTACCTAACTACTTGACTGACTAACTAACTAATTAACTATTCTTCACATTTTTTTTTATTCTTCACATTTTTTCTTTGTTCTGCCTGGATTCGAACCTGCAGCTTTTGGATGGGTAGGCGTCTGAAGGCGTGCCTTTTTCAGACGGATGTCTTACCCCACTGCTAACAGACACCATATTCTACTTTGAGATGTTTATGCCTTTTGAAGTTCACTTTTGTTCCTCCCCAACCAGCAGCTCATTCAAATATTCAGGTGTTTCCTACACAAGTCTGTTGGTATGCCTGCTATGAATCTCCCGTCAACTTTAGAAAGTATGCTGAACTCAGCACTGCAGAACATGACGCTATCCCCGTTCAAAATTGAAAGCAAAGGAAACCACATTGTGGTTGTCCTGAGGTTCGATACTATAACCGATTATTCCCTGTCACGTTACTACCACAGCATCCATGCTGTGTATCGCAGAAAGTGCCCCTTCCAGGTAAACAGGGATAACACTGTGAAACACAGAGGAAGCCAAGGGTAGGCAAGGCAGCCCTTTCATCTCCATCTGGTTTATTTTTGCCAACTCTGCCCAGTTTGTTCTATTCTGCTGATTCTGACAGTGAAAAAAACTGTTTATACTGATAACCGTGTAGCTGACAATAATCATCATTTGCCTTCCTCTCTTCCCCAGTCTTTGTATGATACTCAAAACAATCAACAGCAAATTTACATGAAACTGTGTGGCGTCAATATACAGTTAGTGAAAGTGTGTGATGACTCTGAGAAAAAGCGCGTAGCAGAAACAGATTTCCATATGACTGTTAGAGTAAAAAATACTGAAGGCTATGACGAGGAAAATAATACAACCGAACGTGATTCAAAATCGATGCATTTACCCGACACAGAGCACAAAACTAATGTTAGATCAAGCACATGAGGCACAGATAGTGCCTAGCTCACTAAAGAAGCTAATGTGCAGCAGCTCACAGAGTCTTGTCAACAAAACATTCACACACAAATAATGGCAACTATTGAGGAAAGAGGGAAGAACTTGGTCAATCTCCTCCGTGTTTGTGGCGAAGTTAAACACATCACTTCTACCTGGAGCAAAGATGTTGTGAAAGGAAATCCTCACTATGACCCATCGTAACTGTTTTGTTGTAAAGTTGTGAGGTGGACTATTACTATGTGTGATTGACAGTCCAAGGATTAGTTACAAATGTATTTACTACCACGATGTTGGATCCATGTCAAGATGAAGGTTTGTAAAGGCCAATTGTACAACGTTGTTTCCACATGATTTTCGTGTATGTACTTCGTCCTCACTCCATTTCTCCCCTGCCCTCACCCCTACCCTGTTCCCCATCCCATTCCTCCATAGTCCGTTTTGTGAAGGGCCTTAATAGCCTAAACCACATAAAACTATTCGCATTCATATTCGTTTCTCTCTCTCTCTCTCTCTCTCTCTCTCTCTCTCTCTCTCTCTCTCTCTCTCTCTCTCTCCTCCTGAAAAGTCACAAATTGAATACGTACATAAATTGATACCTAATAAACGCCTTAATAAATAAACAAATAATGAATTAAAAATATATATATATACTAGCAGGGGCACCCGGCGTTGCCCGGGATATGAACATTCTTTGCGATACTCACGTGATGGCAAACATGTATTAATTGTTTTGATTTACAATCAACCCCCCCCCCCCCCCAACATCTTCCCACCCCCTCCCCCGACACAGATACACATTCTGTCTCTGTCTCTTCTCTCTCTCTCTCTCTCTCTCTCTCTCTACTCTCTCTCTCTCTTATATTCTATTGTTTTCCGCCTGCCTCTGGCCCCTTTCCCCTAGCACGTCGAGATGCTTTTCTCGCTCGATTTTCCGCCTGCACTCACTGTTCCCATTTCCATTCTACTGATTGCCCTTAATTTTGTAGGAACAGACTTTGTGCAGAAGTAGTTTTTTTCAACGGGTCTGTGTCTAATGTAAAAATAGTGTATCAGGCTTTGCACTGTACAATCATTTTTCTGGCCCCTCTCATTGCTCCCTTTTCATCCCCCTACACTGTCCCATCCATGTTGCAAAATTACTTACCGTTACTGGACATAACTTATACCGAATTTTATCAATAGCGGTGTAAATTTAGAAAATAACGGTTTTTAACGGTCAATGTTAAGTTTTGGTTCGTAAAATACATTGTTCAGCGCTTAAAACTGTACGTGCATACGGAATGTTATCAAGAAGGGTCTAAAAACCATCTAATGACCCTATGTTACCCGCAGGATGTTCCTGTAGGCTTATGTCAAGTTTGGTGGCGATCCGATGACTGTCGTGGCCGCCAACCTCAGAAGATCGGGTTTTAAACAGTTTTTATAGGGTTTGGTGTTTTAAACGGTTTTTAACTGTTATAAATAATGTTTCTTAACTGCCAAATAACGGTTCTAATTTTCGAGAAGTAGCCCTGTACCTGTGCAATGTCACAACGGCCATTTGATGTAAAGCAGAGGACAGAGATGTCTTTGAAACCGTTATTTACAGTTTTTTTTAACGGTTTTTAACGGTTTTATTTTTTTAGAGATTAGCCCCAAACCATCCTCGGGTCACAACAGACGTACCTGCTAAACCATCCATGTTGCAAAATTACTTACCGTTACTGGACATACGCATACCAAATTTTATCAATAGTGGTGTAAATTTAGAAAATAACGGTTTTTAACGGTCAGTGTTAAGTTTTGGTTCGTAAAATTTGCATAACATTGTTCAGTGCTTAAAACTGTACGTGCATACGGAATGTTATCAAGAAGGGTGAAAATTTCGAAATTCAGAAAATAACGGTTTTTAACGGTCAATGTTAAGTTTCGGATCTTGAAAATTGTATATCATTGTTTAGCGTTCAAAACTGCACATGTATATCGAATTTCTTCCAGAATACTCTAAATTTATAAAATAACGGTTTTTAACGGTCAATTGTAAATTTCGGTTCGTAAAAGTTCTATATCATTTTTCGGCATTTAAAACTGCTCATGTATACCGAATTTCATCAAGAACAGCCTAAATTTTGAAAATAACGGTTTTTTAACGGTCAAAATTAATGGTCATAATGACTATCTAATGACCCTATATTACCCGCTGGATTTTCCTGTAGGCTTATGTCAAGTTTGGTGGCGATCCTATAACTCTCATGGCTGCCAACCTCAGAAGATCGGGTTTTAAACAGTTTTCATAGGGTTTGGTGTTTTTAACGGTTTTTAACTGTTATAAATAACGTTTCTTAACTGCCAAATAACGGTTCTAATTTTCGAGAAGTAGCCCTGTACCTGTGCAATGTCACAACGGCCATTTGATGTAAAGCAGAGGACAGAGATGTCTTTGAAACCGTTATTTACAGTTTTTTTAAACGGTTTTTAACGGTTTTATTTTTTTAGAGATTAGCCCCAAACCATCCTCGGGTCACAACAGACGTACCTGCTAAATTTCAAGAAGATCGGGTTTTAAACAGTTTCTTTTATAGGGTTTGGTGTTTTTAACGGTTTTTAACTGTTATAAATAACGTTTTTTAACTGCCAAATAACGGTTCTAATTTTAGAGAAGTAGTCCTGTACCTGTGCAATGTAACAACGGCTAGTTGAAAAAAAGCAGAGGAAAAAGATGACTTTGAAACCGTTATAACAGCTTTTTAACGGTTTTTAAACGGTTTTATTTTTTTAGAGATTAGCCCAAAACCATCCTCGAGTCACAACGGACGTACCTGCCAAATTTCATGACAATCGGTTGAGCCGTTTTTGAGTCTATAGCGTGCACACAGACAGACAGACAGACAGACACCACACACACACACACACACACACACACACACACACACACACACACAGAATTTGCCATTTATATATTATATATATATATATAATATAATTAAGTAAATGAGTATATCAATAAAGAACTAATTTATAGATACCACTAAACCAAATGATGAAAAAAAAGAAAGAAGAAAGAAAGGAAGGACAGAAGGAAGGTAGGAAGGAAAAGAACCACAAAACCAAGAGAGATGAACAAATTGGCAAACAAACCCCAAAGTCTGCGTGGTGGGTAACTGAAAAAAATAATTAGTTGATTACTTAATTAGTTAGTAAGTTAGTTCTCTCATTCTCAATTTATAACCATCTTCTCATAATATATTCATGGTACATCAGTCCTCTCTGTCTTACATGTCGTTCTTATTTCTTTCTTAATCTTCCTATTTCCATCTCTTCTTTGTTTCTTTGTTTCCTTTTTGTACTCTGTTCCTTTCTCTTTTACTCGTTTTATTTTCTTTTATGTTTATGGACATATACAATGTTTTCTCTCTCTTTTTTTTTTTTTAAAGACAATTGCAAACTTAGAGACAGAAAGAGGCTCTTTACTACTTGTAGTCTGGTTGAAGCACCCCCAAAAAAGAAAAAAAAATTCTCACTAACTAACTAATTAACTAACTAAGTAACTAATTAAATAGCTAGCTAACTGATTAACTAATTAACTAACTGAGTAACTACCTTACTTACTACCTAACGACATGACTGACTAACTAACTAATTAACTATTCTTCACATTTTTTTTTTATTCTTCACATTTTTTCTTTGTTCTGCCGGGATTCGAACCTGCAGCTTTTGGATGGGTGGGCGTCTGAAGGCGTGCCTTTTTCAGACGGATGTCTTACCCCACTGCTAACAGACACCTATTCTACTTTGAGATGTTTATGCCTTTTGAAGTTCACTTTTGTTCCTCCCCAACCAGCAGCTCATTCAAATATTCAGGTGTTTCCTACACAAGTCTGTTGGTATGCCTGCTATGAATCTCCCGTCAACTTTAGAAAGTATGTTGAACTCAGCACTGCAGAACATGACGCTATCCCCGTTCAAAATTGAAAGCAAAGGAAACCACATTGTGGTTGTCCTGAGGTTCGATACTATAACCGATTATTCCCTGTCACGTTACTACCACAGCATCCATGCTGGTATCGCAGAAAGTGCCCCTTCCAGGTAAACAGGGATAACACTGTGAAACACAGAAGAAGCTAAGGGTAGGCAAGGCAGCCTTTTCATCTCCATCTGGTTTATTTTTGCCAACTCTGCCCAGTTTGTTCTATGCTGCTGATGCTGACAGTGAAAAAAACTGTTTATACTGATAACCATGTAGCTGACAATGATAATCATTTGCCTGCCTCTCTTCCCCAGTCTTTGTATGACACTCAAAACAATCAACAGCAAATTTACATGAAACTGTGTGGCGTCAATACACAGTTAGTGACAGTGTGTGATGACTCTGAGAAAAAGCGCGTAGCAGAAACAGATTTCCATATGACTGTTAGAGTAAAAAATACTGAAGGCTATGAACAGGAAAATAATGCACCCGAACGTGATTCAAAATCGATGCATTTACCCGACACAGAGCACAAAACTAATGTTAGATCAAGCACATGTGGCACAGACAGCACCTAGCTCACTAAAGAAGCTAATGTGCAGCAGCACACAGAGTCTTGTCAACAAAACATTCACACACAAATAATGGCAACTATTGAGGAAAGAGGGAAGAACTTGGTCAATCTCCTCCGTGTTTGTGGCGAAGTTAAACACATCACTTCTACCTGGAGCAAAGATGTTGTGAAAGGAAATCCTCACTATGACCCATCGTAACTGTTTTGTTGTAAAGTTGTGAGGTGGACTATTACTATGTGTGATTGACAGTCCAAGGATTAGTTACAAATGTATTTAATACCACGATGTCGGATCCATGTCAAGATGAAGGTTTGTAAAGGCCAATTGTACAACGTTCTATCCACATAATTTTCGTGTATGTGCTTCCGTCCTCACTCCATTTCTCCCTGCCCTCACCCCTACCCTGTTCCCCCATCCCATTCCTCCATAGTCCGTTTTGTGAAGGGCCTTAATAGCCTAAACCACATAAAACTATTCGCATTCATATTCTCTCTCTCTCTCTCTCTCTCTCTCTCTCTCTCTCTCTCTCTCTCTCTCTCTCTCTGAAAAGTCACAAATTGAATACGTACATAAATTAATACCTAATGAACGCCTTAATAAATAAACAAATAATGAATGAATGGAAAAAAAAAATATGTATATATATATATATATATATATATATATATATATAATAATTTAGTAAATAAGTATATCAATAAATAACTAATTTATAGATACCACTAGACCAAATGATCAAAAAAAGAAAGAAGAAAGAAAGGAAGGACAGAATGAAGGTAGAAAGGAAAAGAACCACAAAACGAAGAGATAATGAAATTGGCAAACAGTACAAATCTATTTAATACCACGATGTTGGATCCATGTCATGATGGAGATTTGTAAAGGCCAATTGTACAACGTTGTTTCCACATAATTTTCGTGTATGTGCTTCCGTCCTCACTCCATTTACTCCCCTGCCCTCACCCCTACCCTGTTCCCCCATCAAATTCCTCCATAGTCCGTTTTGTGAAGGGCCCTTAATAGCCTAAACCCTACCATTCCATCTATTCGTCATCTATTCGTCTTCTCTCTCCTCTTCTCTCTCTCTTCTCTCTCTCTCTCTCTCTCTCTCTCTCTCTCTCTCTCTCTCTTTGAAAAGTCACAAATTGTATACGCATATAAATGAATACCTAATATACGCCTTAATAAATAAACAGATAATGAATAATGAATGAATATAATAATATATATATATATATATATAATATATATATATATATATATATAATATATATATATATAAGTAAATGAGTATATCAATAAAGAACTAATTTATAGATACCACTAGACCAAATGATGAAAAAAAAAGAAAGAAGAAAAAAAGGAAGGACAGAAGGAAGGTAGGAAGGAAAAGAACCACAAAACCAAGAGAGATGAACAAATTGGCAAACAAACCCCAAAGTCTGCGTGGTGGATAACTGAAAAAAATAATTAGTTGATTACTTAATTAGTTAGTAAGTTAGTTCTCTCATTCTCAATTTATAACCATCTTCTCATAATATATTCATGGTACACCAGTCCTCTCTGTCTTACATGTCGTTCTTATTTCTTTCTTTATCTTCCTATTTCCATCTCTTCTTTGTTTCTTTGTTTCCTTTTTGTACTCTATTCCTTTCTCTTTTACTCTTTTTATTTTCTTTTATGTTTATGGACATATACAATTTTTTTTTTTTTTATAGACAATTGCAAACTTAGAGACATAAAGAGGCTCTTTACTACTTGTAGTCTGGTTGAAGCACCCCCAAAAAAGAAAAAGAAAATTCTCACTAACTAACTAAGTAACTAACTAACTGATTAACTAATTAACCAAATGAGTAACTACCTTACTTACTACCTAACTACTTGACTGACTAACTAACTAATTAACTATTCTTCACATTTGTTTTTCATTCTTCACATTTTTTCTTTGTTCTGCCGGGATTCGAACCTGCAGCTTTTGGATGGGTGGGCGTCTGAAGGCGTGCCTTTTTCAGACGGATGTCTTACCCCACTGCTAACAGACACCTATTCTACTTTGAGATGTTTATGCCTTTTGAAGTTCACTTTTGTTCCTCCCCAACCAGCAGCTCATTCAAATATTCAGGTGTTTCCTACACAAGTCTGTTGGTATGCCTGCTATGAATCTCCCGTCAACTTTAGAAAGTATGCTGAACTCAGCACTGCAGAACATGACGCTATCCCCGTTCAAAATTGAAAGCAAAGGAAACCACATTGTGGTTGTCCTGAGGTTCGATACTATAACCGATTATTCCCTGTCACGTTACTACCACAGCATCCATGCTGTGTATCGCAGAAAGTGCCCCTTCCAGGTAAACAGGGATAACACTGTGAAACACAGAGGAAGCCAAGGGTAGGCAAGGCAGCCCTTTCATCTCCATCTGGTTTATTTTTGCCAACTCTGCCCAGTTTGTTCTATTCTGCTGATTCTGACAGTGAAAAAAACTGTTTATACTGATAATCATGTAGCTGACAATAATCATCATTTGCCTTCCTCTCTTCCCCAGTCTTTGTATGATACTCAAAACAATCAACAGCAAATTTACATGATGTACACGCAGAGTAAAGAATTTGTTACATAACATAACGGTCCGACTCTCACGTGTACTAGGTCGCATTATTCCATTGATGAAACTTTTGCATATGCTGTGCGCGCGCTAGAGAGAGAGAGAGAGAGAGAGAGAGAGAGAGAGAGAGAGAGAGAGAGGGGAGGGGGGAGGGAGACAGAATCTGGCTTTGTTTGTATGTGAGTGCATGTTGTGCGTGCGTCCATACGTTTTTGTATGGGTATGTTTTGAGTTTGTGTGTTTGTGTGTGTGTGTGTGTGTGTGGGGGGGGGGGGGGGGGGGGCACGGTTTTGTGTGTGTGTGTGTGTGTGTGTGTGTGTGTGTGTGTGTGTATGTTGTGTGTGTGTGTGTGTGCATGCGCGCGCGCCCGCGCGCTCGAAAGAGACAGAAGAGAGAGAGAGAGAGAGAGAGAGAGAGAGAGATTTGCTTTTATTTGTTTGTCTGTGAGTGAATATATGTGCGTGCACGCATACATGTGAGAAGGGGGGAGGGGAAGGGCTGTCTTGTGTGTATATGTGTGTGCACGCGCGCGTGCGTATGCGTATATGTGTGTTGATGGTGGTGGTCTGTGTGTGTGTGTGTGTGTGTGTGTGTGTGGAGAGAGAGAGAGAGAGAGAGAGAAGAGAGAGAGAGAGAGAGAGAGATTTAATTTTCAGTACAGTTAAGATGTAATTTGTTTTATTATTACAATTTCTGATTTTATTATTTTACTAATAGATGTTAAATGTTTCCCTGTTAAGTTTCCTTCATGATTTTAATGCCACTCAGATGTTATATGTATTATTGTCGTTTCTCATGAATTTATTAAGGTAGTCAGTCAGACAGTGTGTGTTCTGTTTTTGGTCATGAATTCTAGTTTCGTTAGTCGAATGCTGCGGGCAAAAAGGCTGAAGACCCTATCTCACTGCAAAGTTTCACAAGAGGATAGACAGGCTGTTCATTTTGCCTGGTATATTTTGCGACGTACAGGATTGAATTTTTTGTTGGTTCCTACCGTAGCTAATGGGTACAGTCTAGGATTTATTGCCTTAATTTGAGGCTTTGCAGATCATTTTCCCGACGGCTGTGAAGCCTAAAGCAAATATGTTAACGTCTACGCGCGTAAATTGTATGTTTTAGATATAGCAAACCGACTCTCGCCAAACCGGGGAATTGTTGCTACTTGTCCAGCAAGTGTTAGGCACCCGAGCAGCATTGAGAAGATTGTGTGACTTTATTTCATTGCTGTGCAAGTCTTCATACAATGACAATCTCTCTCTGTCTCTGTCTCTGTCTCTTCCTCTCTCTCTCTCTCCTCTCTGTAGCTATCTATATATGTATCTACACACACACAAACACACACACGCACACACACACCACACACAAGCGCGCGCCCCCCCCCCCCCCCCCCCCCACACACAGAGAGAGAGAGAGAGGAGAGAGAGAGAGAGAGAGAGAGAGAGAAGAGATTATTTATTGGTGCGTTAGAAAACATGATTATTCTCAGGATCAGAAAAATGGGGGGGGGGGGGGGGGGGGGGGGGGGGGGGGGGGGGGGGGGGGTGGAAGCTGAAAAGCAGGTAATGCGGTTAAAGGGACGTAGTCCCACACTGATGAAGCACACGAAAGAGCGACAATTGCCTCCCTTAAACCCAGCGCGCGCGCACGCGCGCGCGCGTATGTGTATGTGTGTGTGGGAGGGGGAACAGTTAATATCAATTTTCCATAGAACCATTGATTTATCTGTATATTAATTCATTTTCAATTAATGGTGATGCGTTGGTGCTACGCCATGAAACAAACACGCACTGTGCTACACCACAGATTCATGGGACCTCAGCCTGGGGAACCGCGGGCTTTTGATGCCCATGGCTATGCAATGTGGGTGGATGAAGAGAATGAGATGCTTGTCTCGTGCCCGATCCACGGACACGCGTGTTCATGTGGGAAGGAGGCGGTGGGTGTAGTCAATGGTCTGTGTAGTTAAAAAAAACGACAAAAGTCGTGTATTCTGTGTGTGCCCTTACACTCGGGTGAAGAAACGGTGGCATTCCAATGTGTCTGAGTCACCTTTGTTAGTCTTCTTTGATGCTTCTTCATCAACATCCTGGAAGCCGTGCCGAGACATAGGTGTCCAAGGTTTTAATATGCTGCTACTTGAATTTTTTTTTCAAATCCACATTGGGAGTTCGTGCGCAAGGTGTGCGTGCGCGAGCGTTAGTACGTGCGTGCGTGCTTTATGTGTGTGTGTGTGTGTGTGTGTGTGTGTGTGTGTGTGTGTGTGTGTGTGTGTGTGTGTGTTGCCAGTAATATTTTACTTTTTGACTACATCAACAGATCTGAACTCCCCCCCCCCCCCCCCAAAAAAAAAAAAAAAAAAAAAAAAAAAAAACCCGGCTGAAAAGGGTTTATAACTGGGTCTAGAGAGAAATGTAACATTTTTTTAAAGTAAATTAAAACTGAATCATTGCGACTGGGAAAGTTCGTGGAAATTCTGGGCATTACTTTGTTGGTAATGATGTTAGCGCAGCTTCTGAAACAAGAGATAAAAAAAATATATACTGTGAATAAAATTACGATGGCACAGCACTGGGTAATATTGGTTACATGAGGAGGTTTAAGTGTGATATTCTTTTTGACTGAATCCATAAATAAATTGACAACAAATATCCCGTGGAGACTGACATTTTGTTTAATACATGGAGAGAGAGAGGAGAGAGAGAGAGAGAGAGAGAGAGAGAGAGAGAGAGAGAGGAAGAGAGAGAGAGAGAGAAGAAGATGCAAGGGAGGCAATCATAGCCCCGTGTACCCACTTGATCAGTGTTGAGTTACTTCCTTTGGGCCTCACACCGGTGTGTGTGTGTGTGTGTGTGTGTGTGTGTGTGTGGTGTGTGTGTGTGTGTGTGTGTGTGTGTGTGTGTTGTGTGTGTGTGTGTGTGTGTGTGTGTGTGTGTGTGTGTGTGTGTGTGTGTGTGTGTGTGTGTGTGTGTGTGTGTGTAGTGTGTGTGTGTGTAAAAGGCAAGAAAGAAAACTGCGTTACTTCGAGTCTTAACTGGAATCCCTCTAATCAATTATCGATCTAATCTTATCCATGTTGCATTAGGGACAGTTCGTTCGGTTGTAAGTTGCGGTCAAGAAGTCTTTTTTACTGCACGAAAGACAGATGCACATAAGTTAACTAGTATAGCACTTAAAATTGCTATGGGGCTTCTAAAATGGGCATCAATTGATATAATTACAGAGAGGCAGGCGTTTTGCCTTTAAATGAACATAGGATACTCTGTGTTTGTAGCTACTCAGCACGAGCAAACCCGCTCCTACTCACGCAGACACATCAAGACGCTGCATTGTATACAATTGATTTTGACTATTACACTTTACATGGCAATTACTCTTTGTTCATTGCTAAGAAACTTCAGACGATTGTTGAAACATCAAATTGGGGGGTCTTATATAAAAAGATAACAGAGATAGAGAGACAGAGACAAAGACAGAGACAGACAGAGACAGAGAGTGCTGATTGAGAATGTCATTTCGAAAGCAAAACTGTATAATTTCATGCAAGCACACGTGTGCGAACTCTGCATGGTGTATATGAGTGAGTGAGTGACGGTGTGTGTGATTGTGTGTGTGTGTGTGTGGGGTAGAGAGGAGAGAGAGAGAGAGAGAGAGAGAGAGAGAGAGAGAGAGAGAAGCCTGTGCGCGCGCTTGTGTGCCTGCGTGTAAGAGAGCATCGGACAGAAGGGGAAAAGGAGAGTGAGTACATGCACGAGCGCGCGCGCTCATGTGTGTGTGTGTGTGTGTGTGTGTGTGTGTGTGTGCGCGCGCGCGCGCGTGCGTGCGTGTGCGCGCGCGCCTGCGCGCATGCGTGTGTGTGAGTGCGCACCCACACGCACACACCCACACACAACACACACAAAACACCTACATGCTTGCGTGCATGCACCAGCACACATACAGTGTCACACGACACGCAGGGGCTAATTCTCGCTGGGCAAAGGACGATCAACGTAGCTGGTCGGCAGACTGGGGTGTGTGATGAATCAGCTCGACCGTTTCACAAGCTGGGAGAATTTTTTTTTTCGTCGTGTATATATATATATATATATATATATATATATATATATATATATATTATGTAATGCTGGACAATTAAGTAGTGGGGGAAAACAAGTGCAGGCTAACAATTCTTCAGTCATTATAGTAATGACTTGGCAAAGATTTGAACTTTTAGAAAAAAAAATTGAAGATGAAGAAAATGGGGGGTATATATCATAAATATGAGAAACCCTTCACTAGCTGCCTGAGGGAACCATCGCAATCCCTCCTGAAGGCACATCTATTTGTATTGCCTGCTCCTAGGCCTTTCGTCCGCTGGATCGGACTCATCAGGGAGACACGGCTGATTGTGTCTGTGCTCTTGGTGTCAAATAGAGACACACCACAGTCCATAATTCTGTGGTGTTTTCACCACCAAGAGTTCAAAAGAGAATGCAACAGCACCCCCGAAGCAGCCAGCGAAGGGTAGCAAAATGGAACAAAACGAAAGTATATATATTGATTTTCTTGCGCATTGTTAATTTGTAATCTGTTGGTACTGCTATGATAGTACATAGTAAAACATGACATTTTAATACTGGCTTAAACGGACACTGTTTTTTTTAAGAATATTGTGAATCATGTTTTTGATCATTCAAAATCATAACTTTTACTGCTGTTCTTGGATAATACCGCTCACTCCTACGAACACACATATGCACATGCATGCATGTGCACGTCCACACCCACACGTGTGCACACATACTCGAATACACATGAACGCACAAATGCATACACACACGTACATGCGTATACGCCCACATACAAAGACACACTTATATACACACATATATGTACATATGCATATGCAGATACGTGTGAATACTTACACAAACCCACAAATCACACAACACACACACACACACACACACACACACACACACACACACACACAACACACACACACACACACACACACACACACACACACACACAACACACACACACACACACACACACACACACACACACACACACACACACACACACACACACACACACACACACACACACACACACACACACGACACCAACTTCTGCACAGGCACACACAGGAAAGTGTGGGGAGGAAAAAAGTTGCTGACAAACTAAAGACATTATGCAAATAGTATCAAATGTAGTATAAAACAAAGAAAGACAACCAAAGTTAGGTAGGCACTCAAGGTCCGACCAGCGCATTGTTCAGATATCTGCTAAGTCGTAGCCACGAGACCCTCTTCTTCAATTCTCTCATCTTAGTGGTTCATTCATTTATCCATCAGCTCAAAATCAAGCGTAGTGTGGTGTAGCGAGTGCACGCAGTGACGCCTCCTTGATGAAACTGAAACTGAAACTGAAAAACTGATGTCACCGATGTTTCCATACATGCATTTTTGTTTGCTCTCTATTTAGTACTGTCATCTTTGTTTCACTCATTGTCCTGGTTCTTGGTTATTCCTATGCACAATATTGTGGACCATTTCATCGTCTTTGCATGGAACAAAATTTAGGGACAGGCATTTGTCCTGTTCGTCTCTGTTCCGCATTCTCAACCGGGGCTATTTTCACAAAGAATGATCCAGAATGAGCTCGTTCTGTCCATGCAGACACACAAGGTGGGAACGGTCACAGAGGCACAATACTAGGGTTTGAACCTTACCCTTAGGTTATATGTTTTCAGTTCTATTCTTCCATTCAACGGCCCCACGGAGAGACACAGGCCACGATCCTTTGGATCAAATCAGTAACAACTACAACATCGCGCTTCGCCAGGACTCACTAGAAACTTACTTACGTTGTGTAAATTGTCTAAATGTCGGTAGTACTGTATGGGGAGTAGCAAATGGGTGTTCGATTGTGTGTACCTGACCATTTTGCCATGACTTTAATGACTGATTCTTTCTTCTCTTAACTTTATTTCCACCCTCTCTCTCTCTCTCTCTCTCTCTCTCTCTCTCTCTCTGTGTGTGTGTGTGTGTGTGTGTGTGTGTGTGTGTGTGTGTTGTGTGTGTGTGTGTGTGTGTGTGTGTGTGTTGTGTGTGTGTGGTGTGTGTAATGAAACAAATCGCCAGGTGCGCGC
>JAMYXO010003302.1:0-20553 GCA_033310375.1 Conus canariensis | reverse complement strand
CGGTGGAGAAAAGAAATATGCGGACTCTATTCCCAAATCTTATCTAGCACGCAAGCCCCCCATTTTAATGTACTAAAATACGTCAATTTTTGGAGGTTTTTGCATGTTAATTTTGATTGTAAAAAAGGTGTCAATTTTGGCCAAAACAGCATAAGGACGAGATTTGTATGTGAAAAGGGGGGTTTTCGTGCAAAATAAGATGGAGGTTTAGAGTCCGCATATTTACATTCTCTCCTGTACCTGTGCAATGTCACAACGGCTATTTGAAAAAAAAGCAAGGAAAAAGATGTCTTTGAAACCGTAAAAACAGTTTTTTTAACGGTTTTTAAGGGTTTTTTATTATTTTAGAGATTAGCCCAAAACCATCCTCGGGTCACAACGGACGTACCTGCCAAATTTCATTACAATCGGTTGAGCCGTTTTTGAGTCTAAGCGTACACAGACACACAAAACACACACACACACACACACACACACACACACACACACACACACAACACACACACACACACACACACACACAGAATTTGCCCTTTTTTATATTAGATAATATATATATAAAATTTAAAGTAAATGAGTATATCAATAAAGAACTAATTTATAGATACCAATAAACCAAATGATGAAAAAAAAGAAAGAAGAAAGAAAGGAAGGACGGGAAGGAAGGTAGGAAGGAAAAGAACCACAAACCAAGAGAGATGAACAAATTGGCAAACAAACCCCAAAGTCTGCGTGGTGGTAACTGAAAAAAAATAATTAGTTGATTACTTAATTAGTTTAGTAAGTTAGTTCTCTCATTCCAGTTTATAACCATCTTCTCATAATATATTCATGGTACATCAGTCCTCTCTGTCTTTCATGTCGTTCTTATTTCTTTCTTTATCTTCCTATTTCCATCTCTCCTTTGTTTCTTTTTTTCCTTTTTGTACTCTGTTCCTTTCCTCTTTTACTCGTTTTATTTTCTTTTTGTTTATGGACTTTATACAATGTTTTCTCCTTTTTTTTTAAAAAGACAATTGCAAACTTAGAGACAGAAAGAGGCTCTTTACTACTTGTAGTCTGGTTGAAGCACCCCCCAAAAAAAAAAAAAAAATCTCACTAACTAACTAATTAACTAACTAACTAATTAAATAGCTAGCAAACTGATTAAACTAATTAACTAACTGAGTAACTACCTTACTTACTACCTAACTACATGACTGCCTAACTAACTAATTGACTATTTTTCACATTTTTGTTTTCATTCTTCACATTTTTTTCTTTGTTCTGCCTGGATTCGAACCTGCAGCTTTTGGCATGGGTGGGCGTCTGAAGGCGTGCCTTTTTCAGACGGATGTCTTACCCCACTGCTAACAGACACCTATTCTACTTTGAGATGTTTATGCCTTTGAAGTTCACTTTTGTTCCTCCCCAACAGCAGCTCATTCAAATATTCAGGTGTTTCCTACACAAGTCTGTTGGTATGCCTGCTATGAATCTCCCGTCAACTTTAGAAAGTATGCTGAACTCAGCACTGCAGAACATGACGCTATTCCGTTCAAAATTGAAAGCAAGGAAACCACATTGTGGTTGTCCTGAGGTTCAATACTATAACCGATTATTCCCTGTCACGTTACTACCACAGCATCCATGCTGTGTATCGCAGAAAGTGCCCCTTCCAGGTAAACAGGGATAACACTGTGAAACACAGAAGAAGCTAAGGGTAGGCAAGGCAGCCTTTTCATCTCCATCTGGTTTATTTTTGCCAACTCTGCCCAGTTTGTTCTATGCTGCTGATTCTGACAGTGAAAAAAAACTGTTTATACTGATAACCATGTAGCTGACAATGATAATCATTTGCCTGCCTCTCTTCCCCAGTCTTTGTATAACACTCAAACAATCAACAGCAAATTTACATGAAACTGTGTGGCGTCAATATATCAGTTAGTGACAGTGTGTGATGACTCTGAGAAAAAGTGCGTAGCAGAAACAGATTTCCATATGACTGTTAGAGTAAGAAATACTGAAGGCTATGAACAGGAAAATAATGCAACCGAACGTGATTCAAAAATCGATGCATTTACCCGACACAGAGCACAAAACTAATGTTAGATCAAGCCCATGTGGCACAGACAGCACCTAGCTCACTAAAGAAGCTAATGTGCAGCAGCACACAGAATCTTGTCAACAAAACATTCACACACAAATAATGGCAACTATTGAGGAAAGAGGGAAGAACTTGGTCAATCTCCTCCGTTTGTGGCGAAGTTAAACACATCACTTCTACCTGGAGCAAAGATGTTGTGAAAGGAAATCCTCACTATGACCCATCGTAACTGTTTTGTTGTAAAGTTGTGAGGTGGACTAATACTATGTGTGATTGACAGTCCAAGGATTAGTTACAAATGTATTTAATACCACGATGTCGGATCCATGTCAAGATGAAGGTTTGTAAAGGCCAATTGTACAACGTCCTATCCACATAATTTTCGTGTGTGTGCTTCCGTCCTCACTCCATTTCTCACCTGCCCTCACCCCTACCCTGTTCCCCCATCAAATTCCTCCATAGTCCGTTTTGTGAAGGGCCTTAATAGCCTAAACCACATAAAACTATTCGCATTCATATTCTCTCTCTCTCTCTCTCTCTCTCTCTCTCTCTCTCTCTCTCTATCCTCTCTCTCTCTCTCTCTCTCTCTCTCTCTGAAAAGTCACAAATTGAATACGTACATAAATTAATACCTAATGAACGCCTTAATAAATAAACAATTAATGAATGAATGAAAAAAAAAAATATATATACTATATATATATAATTTAGTAAATAAGTATATGAATAAATAACTAATTTATAGATACCACTAGACCAAATGATCAAAAAAAGAAAGAAGAAAGAAAGGAAGGACAGAATGAAGGTAGAAAGGAAAAGAACCACAAAACGAAGAGATAATGAAATTGGCAAAACAGTACAAATCTATTTAATACCACGATGTTGGATCCATGTCATGATGGAGATTTGTAAAGGCCAATTGTACAACGTTGTTGCCACATTAATTTTCGTGTATGTGCTTCCGTCCTCACTCCATTTCTCCCCTGCCCTCACCCCTACCCTGTTCCCCATCAAATTCCTCCATAGTCCGTTTTGTGAAGGGCCTTAATAGACCTACTCCACTATAACATATTCGCATTCATATTCGTTCTCTCTCTCTCTCTCTCTCTCTCTCTCCTCCTCCCTCTCTCTCTCTCTCTCTCTCTTTGAAAAGTCACAAATTGTATACGTATATAAATGAATACCTAATATACGCCTTAATAAATAAACAGATAATGAATAAGTGAATGTATGTATATATATATATATATATATATATATATATATATATATATAATGAAGTAAATGAGTATATCAATAAAGAACTAATTTATAGATACCACTAGACCAAATGATGAAAAAAAAAGAAAGAAGAAAGAAAGGAAGGACAGAAGGAAGGTAGGAAGGAAAAGAACCACAAAACCAAGAGAGATGAACAAATTGGCAAACAAAACCCAAAGTCTGCGTGGTGGGTAACTGAAAAAAATAATTAGTTGATTACTTAATTAGTTAGTAAGTTAGTTCTCTCATTCTCAATTCATAACCATCTTCTCATAATATATTCATGGTACACCAGTCCTCTCTGTCTTACATGTCATTCTTATTTCTTTCTTTATCTTCCTATTTCCATCTCTTCTTTGTTTCTTTGTTTCCTTTTTGCACTCTATTCCTTTCTCTTTTACTCTTTTTATTTTCTTTATGGTTATGGACATATACAATTTTTTCTTTTTTTTTTTTTTTTTTTAGACAATTGCAAACTTAGAGACAGAAAGAGGCTCTTTACTACTTGTAGTCTGGTTGAAGCACCCCCAAAAAAGGAAAAAAAAATTCTCACTAACTAACTAATTAACTAACTAAGTAACTAATTAAATAGCTAGCTAACTGATTAACTAATTAACTAACTGAGTAACTACCTTACTTACTACCTAACTACATGACTGACTAACTAACTAATTAACTATTTTTCACATTTTGTTTTCATTCTTCACATTTTTTCTTTGTTCTGCCTGGATTCGAACCTGCAGCTTTTGGATGGGTGGGCGTCTGAAGGCGTGTCTTTTTCAGACGGATGTCTTACCCCACTGCTAACAGACACCTATTCTACTTGAGATGTTTATGCCTTTTGAAGTTCACTTTTGTTCCTCCCCAACCAGCAGCTCATTCAAATATTCAGGTGTTTCCTACACAAGTCTGTTGGTATGCCTGCTATGAATCTCCCGTCAACTTAGAAAGTATGTTGAAACTCAGCACTGCAGAACATGACGCTATTCCCGTTCAAAATTGAAAGCAAAGGAAACCACATTGTGGTTGTCCTGAGGTTCGATACTATAACCGATTATTCCCTGTCACGTTACTACCACAGCATCCATGCTGTGTATCGCAGAAAGTGCCCCTTCCAGGTAAACAGGGATAACACTGTGAAACACAAAAGAAGCATAAGGGTAGGCAAGGCAGCCTTTTCATCTCCCATCTGGTTTATTTTTGCCAACTCTGCCCAGTTTGTTCTATGCTGCTGATTCTGACAGTGAAAAAAACTGTTTATACTGATAACCATGTAGCTGACAATGATAATCATTTGCCTGCCTCTCTTCCCCAGTCTTTGTATAACATCAAAACAATCAACAGCAAATTTACATGAAACTGTGTGGCGTCAATATACAGTTAGTGACAGTGTGTGATGACTCTGGGGAAAAAGTGCGTAGCAGAAACAGATTTCCATATGACTGTTAGAGTAAGAAATATGAAGGCTATGAACAGGAAAATAATGCAACCGAACGTGATTCAAAATCGATGCATTTACCCGACACAGAGCACAAAACTAATGTTAGATCAAGCACATGTGGCACAGACAGCACCTAGCTCACTAAAGAAGCTAATGTGCAGCAGCACACAGAATCTTGTAAACAAAAAAAATTCACACACAAATAATGGCAACTATTGAGGAAAGAGGGAAGAACTTGGTCAATCTCCTCCGTGTTTGTGGCGAAGTTAAACACATCACTTCTACCTGGAGCAAGATGTTGTGAAAGGAAATCCTCACTATGACCCATCGTAACTGTTTTGTTGTAAGTTGTGAGGTGGACTATTACTATGTGTGATTGACAGTCCAAGGATTAGTTACAAATGTATTTAATACCACGATGTCGGATCCATGTCAAGATGAAGGTTTGTAAAGGCCAATTGTACAACGTTCTATCCACATAATTTTCGTGTATGTGCTTCCGTCCTCACTCCATTTCTCACCTGCCCTCAACCCCCTACCCTGTTCCCCCATCCCATTCCTCCATAGTCCGTTTTATGAAGGGCCTTAATAGCCTAAACCACATAAACTATTCGCATTCATATTCTCTTCTCTCTCTCTCCTCTCTCTCTCTCTCTCTGAAAAGTCACAAAATTGAATACGTACATAAATTAATACCTAATGAACGCCTTTAATAAATAAACAATTAATGAATGAATGAAAAAAAAATGTTATATATATATATATATATATATAATTTAGTAAATAAGTATATGAATAATAATAGCTAATTTATAGATACCAATAGACCAAATGATCAAAAAAAGAAAGAAGAAAGAAAGTTAGGACAGAATGAAGGTAGAAAGGAAAAGAACCACAAAACGAAGAGATAATGAAATTGGCAAACAGTACAAATCTATTTAATACCACGATGTTGGATCCATGTCATGATGGAGTTTGTAAAGGCCAATTGTACAACGTTGTTTCCACATAAATTTTCGTGTATGTGCTTCCGTCCTCACTCCATTTTCTCCCCTGCCCTCACTCCTACCCTGTTCCCCCATCAAATTCCTCCATAGTCCGTTTGTGAAGGGCCTTAATAGCCCTACTCCACATAAAACATAATTCGCTTTTCATATTCGTTCTGTCTCTCTCTCTCTCTCTCTCTCTCTCTCTCTCTCTCTCTCCTCTCTTGAAAAGTCAACAAATTGTATACGTATATAAATGAATACCTAATATACGCCTTATATAAATAAACAGATAATGAATAAGTGAATGTATGTATATATATATATATATATGTGTCACGGTCGCTAAGCCGGACGGCCTACCACCCTTACCCACGCCTATCACACACTAGGTCAGACAACACAGCACACTAATACAGTTTTACAATCACGCACGCTTCTTTATTTACACACACATCATGGCCGCCACCACTCACGCACATCCACAACTGCACACAAGTATCCCGATTCCCGCTGCTCACCCTACTCTACTGTAATGACCTGGAAGACCCTAACCTAACCTGAAACACCCCGTTGCGGTTATATCACTGTGACCTGGGGACACAGTGATAGCCGCACACGTGGTGACTAACTACTAGGGATAAGGATTTACCAAAGGGACTCTAATCTCTTAACGACTGCTACCACCCAACCTCTCCCCAGGACTCACCTTCTCTTTTAACCGGGACCACTACCAAACTGGTCGCTGCGTCCCTAAGGGAGGCAACGACAAGTACCCTACACTGTGCCGGCCACTACGTCCTAAAAGGAGGCAGTAGCTAACACCCCTAACCCTACTGCCTAACGCTACACCCCTTCTATCACAAACATGGGACAACCCATCCCGGCCCGGAAAACTCCAGTCCTCGGCGCTGTACGGGCCCCTCACAGGCTGACTCCTCCCCGGAAGACTCTGCACCCCGGCGCTGTCCGTGGCTCCTCCGCGGCCCGACACCCTCCCCGAAGACTCTGCACCCCGGCGCTGACCGTGGCTTCCCGCAGTCTGACTCCTCCCCCGATGGGCACGACCCCCAACGCACACACACACACCAGACACCCTCTCGACGAGTCTGGGGCTCGAAGGACGCCTCCTCTGAAGGCCCCGTCGGACACTGAGGGTGAAAAAGGCCTGGTGCAGCGCCCTCTCACAGGACGCCTGAACAGGGAAGAGGAACCAGTGCCGGAGAACTCCCGGAAGAGCACCGGTAGCTGGAGGAGAGCTGCCCCACAGAAGGCAAACGGCCTGGGTGGTCTCCCTCTCCCGGGAAAACAACAGGTACTGGAAAGCGCCGCTCACCTGCCGGCACGCGGCAGTAGACTGCGGTGATCTGGCCCCAGCCTCAGGACGGAACAGGATACCTGCTGACACAACTGGACATACAGACGATCAACCACACCAGTTCTGCAACTGGCTGACAGTGGCTGCAACAAGGACGACACCGACTCAGCACAGGCCAAGGGCACCCAAACCCGACAAGGACCTGGCACTAACTATGACCCGAAGTCACTCTTCAAAACTACCGGCGCTGCCGCCGCACCTACAAGGAGTACGTCCACTCCGACGAACACCAGGGACCGAAGTGAAGCTACCCCAACACATTCCGCCCTGGTCGGAATCAAGCGAACTCTACTCACCACACAAAACAACGATTGGTCAGAGCAGTGTATCCCTCCGCAAAGCTGACACACCTGACCAACGGACTAGTTGTTGCTCGTGCAACAACACGACAATTTACCACAACAACTCACAGACTTGACAACACAACAACAGCCGATATCCTGCCCCGCCTTCTCTGGTGTAGAACCAAAGTAACAAAAGGGTAACAATCGGGAATGAAACCAACCTCCCGCTTCCATTCCATTCCTTCAATAAGTGAAGACTGGAATGAAAGAATATTGTATGTCCTATTTCCCCAGCCTCCTACCTAGCCTAATCTTTCTACCTAACCCTGAGGAACTTAACCTAACTGTAGCTAACTAAACCCCAACCTCACATACGCGCGAGCGCACACACACACACACACACACACACACACACACACACACACACACACGCATACGCGCACACGCTCTCTATCTTGAACCCTCACTACTCTTAAACACATGGACATACTAGTTTAGTACCCGCCGATCGGTGACACACCCCCCTGCCTAAGTTTTAACTACAGGTTAAAACCAACAACAACTTTTCACTCGATCGGCGTTTTGGCCACACCCTACCTATAACAATCCAATTTCCCATCACTCATTCTGTCCTACTGTTACTTTCGATGCACACCAAAACTTCCATCCCAACAACATCAACTTTTAAATACATCAACAACCACAGGTTACATTAATCAACCTGGTCTAACGCTGCCACATATGACCTTAATGCAGGCACTTACAGGCAGCCGTTACACTACGCACTACATATAAATTTCATAACTGAGGCTGCTCTGGCTATGCACGACCGCTGTGCGACACGTGCTACAAATACCACAGCCTCAGTAACACCTTGCTACGCCATTCTCTACCAAAGATAATAACACATGCATAGCTTCAATAATGTCAACCTCTCACGACACAGGTTAATGGAACCCTCAGGTTTCCTCTCTCTCTCTCTCTCTCTCTCTCTCTCTCTCTTCTCTCTTTCTCTACGGCAAGCGACTCAAGAAGTCTGCCGCCACATTGTCCTTTCCAGACACTGCCTGCACCGTAAACTGAAATGGCTGCAGCTGCAGTGCCCACCTTGTGATCCTCCCACTAGCACTCTAGACCCTACAGCTATCTTCCTGGGTTTCGTCCTCAAGTGAGAATGTCGCTTGTACCTGCAAGCTGCCGTTGCCAAGTTCTCCTTTGCCAACTTGCACGTCTTAGCTATTTTGTTCCTTAGGTTGACGACGTACTCTGTAGCTGTGCAGAGCTCTTGCCTCTCGGGTTGCAACCACCGATCTCTCAGTATCTGCATGGGCCTGCGCATCAGTGGCATCCTTACAAGGGGAACTCTTGAGACTCTTCCCTTGTCCACAGTCCGCTGACACTGGAAGCATGACTGGCAGTACCGACGAATGTCAGCATGCATGCCTGGCCAATAGAAATGGCGACCAACTCTCTCTTGGTTCGGGTGGTACCTAAGTGTCCAGACATGGGTACGTCGTGGCCTAGCTTCATCACCGTGGTCCGTAGTTCAGCTGGGACGCAGATCTGACTCGCTACGTCCTTGGGACCCTCAAACCGCCGGACCAGTACACCGGACTTCCGAGCGTACTCGACTCGTCCAAACTTGGTGTGGAAGTGCGTCCCTGCTTCACACGCACTCCGAGCCTTCCTCAAGGTTTCATCCTGGTCCTGCATCTGAATTAACTGCTGGGTAGAGGTGTTCAGAATGCATTCCTCGACGGGCAGTGGTACGGGTTCTTGCTGCTCCCTGGCTCTCTGCGCGCGTGTCTGCACTGCCCCTACCAATGCCGGGTCTGCGTATACAGGCACACGTGTCCAACCGGGATCTCCTACTCTCTTTGCGAAGTTTCCGATCAGGACTTCCTGCACAGGGCTATTCATGACCAAAACCTCCAACTTCCCTGCGATGAATGGTGACTTCAACTCCACTACCGCCACAGGCAACACAGACCTACACCTGGATTCAGCCAACACTACTGGGACTGTCTCTCCTGTGTACGCATCTGCCGGTACTAACCACTTGGCCACTACGGTGTGTCCGGCACCAGTGTCCCGTAACCCATTGGCCGGAGACCCGTTAACTTCTACAATGCACGCAGGCTCGTACCGCTGCTCAGCGCATGGGCGACACAACGTAGGGACTACTCGAGCTTGGGGCTGGTCACAGCAATGAACCGCTCCAACAGAATGGGGCTCAGGGCATTTCCTAGCGATGTGGCCTGGCTTCTTGCAGTTGAAACAAACTATGGTCGATCTAGGCCCTTCTGATCTCCTGTTCAGCTGCTGTAGTGCACCATCACTTTGTTGGGACCTCCCTGCGGGCTGGCTCCCTGCTGTTTCACGTGTATTACCCAGGTTGGGCTGGTTGACTGTTCGGTCTTGCCTCGCCTTCCTCCCCAGTCTTTTGGCCTCTGCCAAAACAGTAGCTTCTGTTGCAAGTTGTTCCACAGTTTTCGGGCATGTCTTCCGCACCTCAGTTGTGAACTCTGGAGACAATAGCTGATAAAACTGTTCCTGGAACAGCAGATCCTTTACGTCCTCTGCCACACTCTCATCCTTGCCCGCTGCCGCACACCAGAGGGAAAACCACCGCTTCATCCTTCCCAGCATCTGGCCGAAAGTCTCAGCAGCGTCCTTCTTGATGCTCCTGAACTTTTCTCGGTAGGCCTCGGCATCTAGCCTAAAGTGGCTTAACAGGGCGCCCTTTATCTGATCATAGTCGCCTAACTCATCCGCACTTAACCGCATCACCGCTTCTCTAGCCTTCCCTCTCAGCAGAGACATCAGACGTGTGGGCCATGAGGTCTTGCTCCACTTGCACATCTGGGCTACACGCTCAAATTGGGCGATGAAAGCGTCCACGTCGTCGTTCTCTCCTAACGGCTCAAGGTGGACATGCTTCGTTTCCTCCACCTCAATCAAACGTTTCCTATGCGCTGCTTCATCTAAGGCCTGCCTCTCCTGTATCAGTATCTCTCGCTCCCTTGCCTCTAACTTGGCTTGCCGTGTCCGAGCTTCTATTTCCCTTATCGCCGTTTCTTCCTCCATCTTCTTCCTCTGCAGTTCCAATTCCATCTGTCTCGCTGCTTTCTCATCTTCGATCTTCTTCTGCTTCATCTCTAGCTCCCTCTGTCTATCAGCTTTCTCCTCTTCTATCTTCCTCTGCTGCATCTCTAGCTCCCTCTGCCTAGCAGCTTTCTCCTCTTCATCCTTCTGCTTTAACCTTTCCTTCTCCTCTTCGATCTTCTTCTGCTTCATTTCTAGCTCCCTCTGCCTAGCAGCTTTCTCCTCTTCATCCCTCATCTTCTGCCTCACTTTCTCCTCCATCCGGAGCTCCAATTCTGCTTCTCTCGCCGTCTTCTCATCCTCATTACGTACTGAGTCCGTGACGAACTTGGCGAGGTCTCCCCCAGCTAAACCCATCGCCGCTCCCAACTTGGCAAACTTTGCATAAGCCCCCGTCCCCTGTTCTTGATCCACCCCCGCTCCCTGGTCACTAACCTTAGGTTTGGTATCCGCCGTAGGGGCCTGTGGATCCATGACACTATCGGGGTCGTACTGCGGATGGGCTCGGGTGTGTTTAGACATAGGGTACCCCTACCACCACAGAACTAGCAACGGACAGTATGCGATCTGAGCGCAACTGGAGGTTCCTGACTACGCACTAGCCCCTGAAGCAACTCAGCACAAGTACACAATACTCTCAATGTGTCACGCACACAGCATAACTCCACCCACACTTGTGTACCTCACACATATACCCACATGGGCTCCAACCCATACAATACTACCAATGCACTGTCTGGTCACGGACTGAACCACGTGACACCGTGTGTCCACTGTCCACTGTGCATGCGCACCAGTTACCCACAGTCACAGGCCTCACTGTCTCTGGTAGGCCGCACCCACACGATCACAGTGCACTTGCACCCCTCAAGTCCAGGTGCACTCACAGCATACCCTATGCCACAACACTGCGCACCCTCGTGCTTCCCACACACAGTCACCTGGGCTTACACTGCCCTTAATCCCCACAGGATATCCGAGCACACAGTGTGCACAGTCACGGGCCGGGTACCACTCTACCTACTCACTGGGGTATACCATATGTAAGGGACACAAAAGACACCTGGTACCGTCCGGTACCTCACCTACACTGTACGGTGTAATCACTCACACTTCCAACAACCACTCAATGTTTATTGACCATTCATACCTCACACGGTAGCGCCAACCCATTCACACCAACACAAGTGCCCTGCCCAATGCCAATGGAAACCTGCCTGAAGTGAACAGGGACACTACGTACCACCTCCCAGGGTACTGGTACGCTCCCACCAACCACCCACTTACATTTCACACAACGTACACACCGAACACAACACCCCCCTACCTCCCTCCTAGCTACCTATCACCTACCCAGAACCCCTTATGGTACCCCGCATCTCCACCAAAGTGTCACGGTCGCTAAGCCGGACGGCCCTACCACCCTTACCCACGCCTATCACACACTAGGTCAGACAACACAGCACACTAATACAGTTTTACAATCACGCACGCTTCTTTATTTCACACACACTCATGGCGCCACCACTCACGCACATCCACAACTGCACACAAGTATCCCGATTCCCGCTGACTCACCCTACTCTACTGTAATGACCTGGAAGACCCTAACCTAACCTGAAACACCAGTTGCGGTATATCACTGTGACCTGGGGACACAGTGATAGCCCGCACACGTGGTGACTAACTACTAGGGATAAGGATTTACCAAAGGGACTCTAATCTCTTAACGACTGCTACCACCCACACCTCTCCCCAGGACTCACCCTTCTCTTTTAACCCGGGACCACTACCAAACTGGTCGCTGCGTCCCTAAGGGAGGCAACGACAAGTACCCTACACTGTGCCGGCCACTACGTCCTAAAAGGAGGCAGTAGCTAACACCCCTAACCCTACTGCCTAACGCTACACCCCTTCTATCACAAACATGGGACAACCCATCCCGGCCCGGAAAACTCCAGTCCTCGGCGCTGTACGGGCCCCTCACAGGCTGACTCCTCCCCGGAAGACTCTGCACCCCGGCGCTGTCCGTGGCTCCTCCGCGGCCCGACACCCTCCCCGAAGACTCTGCACCCCGGCGCTGACCGTGGCTTCCCGCAGTCTGACTCCTCCCCCGATGGGCACGACCCCCAACGCACACACACACCAGACACCCTCTCGACGAGTCTGGGGCTCGAAGGACGCCTCCTCTGAAGGCCCCGTCGGACACTGAGGGTGAAAAAGGCCTGGTGCAGCGCCCTCTCACAGGACGCCTGAACAGGGAAGAGGAACCAGTGCCGGAGAACTCCCGGAAGAGCACCGGTAGCTGGAGGAGAGCTGCCCCACAGAAGGCAAACGGCCTGGGTGGTCTCCCTCTCCCGGGAAAACAACAGGTACTGGAAAGCGCCGCTCACCTGCCGGCACGCGGCAGTAGACTGCGGTGATCTGGCCCCAGCCTCAGGACGGAACAGGATACCTGCTGACACAACTGGACATACAGACGATCAACCACACCAGTTCTGCAACTGGCTGACAGTGGCTGCAACAAGGACGACACCGACTCAGCACAGGCCAAGGGCACCCAAACCCGACAAGGACCTGGCACTAACTATGACCCGAAGTCACTCTTCAAAACTACCGGCGCTGCCGCCGCACCTACAAGGAGTACGTCCACTCCGACGAACACCAGGGACCGAAGTGAAGCTACCCCAACACATTCCGCCCTGGTCGGAATCAAGCGAACTCTACTCACCACACAAAACAACGATTGGTCAGAGCAGTGTATCCCTCCGCAAAGCTGACACACCTGACCAACGGACTAGTTGTTGCTCGTGCAACAACACGACAATTTACCACAACAACTCACAGACTTGACAACACAACAACAGCCGATATCCTGCCCCGCCTTCTCTGGTGTAGAACCAAAGTAACAAAAGGGTAACAATCGGGAATGAAACCAACCTCCCGCTTCCATTCCATTCCTTCAATAAGTGAAGACTGGAATGAAAGAATATTGTATGTCCTATTTCCCCAGCCTCCTACCTAGCCTAATCTTTCTACCTAACCCTGAGGAACTTAACCTAACTGTAGCTAACTAAACCCCAACCTCACATACGCGCGAGCGCACACACACACACACACACACACACACACACACACACACACACGCATACGCGCACACGCTCTCTATCTTGAACCCTCACTACTCTTAAACACATGGACATACTAGTTTAGTACCCGCCGATCGGTGACAATATGTATATATATATATATATATATATATATATAATTAAGTAAATGAGTATATCAATAAAGAACTAATTTATAGATACCACTAGACCAAATGATGAAAAAA
Source organism: Conus canariensis (assembly GCA_033310375.1). NCBI lineage: Eukaryota > Metazoa > Mollusca > Gastropoda > Neogastropoda > Conidae > Conus > Conus canariensis. The sequence continues at coordinate 6,679 of JAMYXO010003302.1, read as the reverse complement.
AGAAAGAAGAAAGAAAGGAAGGACAGAAGGAAGGTAGGAAGGAAAAGAACCACAAAACCAAGAGAGATGAACAAATTGGCAAACAAACCCCAAAGTCTGCGTGGTGGGTAACTGAAAAAAATAATTAGTTGATTACTTAATTAGTTAGTAAGTTAGTTCTCTCATTCTCAATTTATAACCATCTTCTCATAATATATTCATGGTACACCAGTCCTCTCTGTCTTACATGTCATTCTTATTTCTTTCTTTATCTTCCTATTTCCATCTCTTCTTTGTTTCTTTGTTTCCTTTTTGCACTCTATTCCTTTCTCTTTTACTCTTTTTATTTTCTCTTATGGTTATGGACATATACAAGTTTTTCTTTTTTTTTTTTTTTTTTTTTAGACAATTGCAAACTTAGAGACAGAAAGAGGCTCTTTACTACTTGTAGTCTGGTTGAAGCACCCCCAAAAAAGAAAAAAAAAATCTCACTAACTAACTAACTAAGTAACTAATTAAATAGCTAGCTAACTGATTAACTAATTAACTAACTGAGTAACTACCTTACTTACTACCTAACTACACGACTGCCTAACTAACTAATTAATTATTTTTCACATTTTTGTTTTCATTCTTCACATTTTTTCTTTGTTCTGCCTGGATTCGAACCTGCAGCTTTTGGATGGGTGGGCGTCTGAAGGCGTGCCTTTTTCAGACGGATGTCTTACCCCACTGCTAACAGACACCTATTCTACTTTGAGATGTTTATGCCTTTTGAAGTTCACTTTTATTCCTCCCCAACCAGCAGCTCATTCAAATATTCAGGTGTTTCCTACACAAGTCTGTTGGTATGCCTGCTATGAATCTCCCGTCAACTTTAGAAAGTATGTTGAACTCAGCACTGCAGAACATGACGCTATTCCCGTTCAAAATTGAAAGCAAAGGAAACCACATTGTGGTTGTCCTGAGGTTCGATACTATAACCGATTATTCCCTGTCACGTTACTACCACAGCATCCATGCTGTGTATCGCAGAAAGTGCCCCTTCCAGGTAAACAGGGATAACACTGTGAAACACAGAAGAAGCTAAGGGTAGGCAAGGCAGCCTTTTCATCTCCATCTGGTTTATTTTTGCCAACTCTGCCCAGTTTGTTCTATGCTGCTGATTCTGACAGTGAAAAAAACTGTTTATACTGATAACCATGTAGCTGACAATGATAATCATTTGCCTGCCTCTCTTCCCCAGTCTTTGTATAACACTCAAAACAATCAACAGCAAATTTACATGAAACTGTGTGGCGTCAATATACAGTTAGTGACAGTGTGTGATGACTCTGAGAAAAAGTGCGTAGCAGAAACAGATTTCCATATGACTGTTAGAGTAAGAAATACTGAAGGCTATGAACAGGAAAATAATGCAACCGAACGTGATTCAAAATCGATGCATTTACCCGACACACAGCACAAAACTAATGTTAGATCAAGCACATGTGGCACAGACAGCACCTAGCTCACTAAAGAAGCTAATGTGCAGCAGCACACAGAATCTTGTCAACAAAACATTCACACACAAATAATGGCAACTATTGAGGAAAGAGGGAAGAACTTGGTCAATCTCCTCCGTGTTTGTGGCGAAGTTAAACACATCACTTCTACCTGGAGCAAAGATGTTGTGAAAGGAAATCCTCACTATGACCCATCGTAACTGTTTTGTTGTAAAGTTGTGAGGTGGACTATTACTATGTGTGATTGACAGTCCAAGGATTAGTTACAAATGTATTTAATACCACGATGTCGGATCCATGTCAAGATGAAGGTTTGTAAAGGCCAATTGTACAACGTTCTATCCACATAATTTTCGTGTATGTGCTTCCGTCCTCACTCCATTTCTCACCTGCCCTCACCCCCTACCCTGTTCCCCCATCCTATTCCTCCATAGTCCGTTTTATGAAGGGCCTTAATAGCCTAAACCACATAAAACTATTCGCATTCATATTCTCTCTCTCTCTCTCTCTCTCTCTCTCTCTCTCTCTCTCTCTCTCTGAAAAGTCACAAATTGAATACGTACATAAATTAATACCTAATGAACGCCTTAATAAATAAACAATTAATGAATGAATGAAAAAAAAAATGTATATATATATATATATATATAATTTAGTAAATAAGTATATGAATAAATAACTAATTTATGGATACTACTAGACCAAATGATCAAAAAAAGAAAGAAGAAAGAAAGTTAGGACAGAATGAAGGTAGAAAGGAAAAGAACCACAAAACGAAGAGATAATGAAATTGGCAAACAGTACAAATCTATTTAATACCACGATGTTGGATCCATGTCATGATGGAGATTTGTAAAGGCCAATTGTACAACGTTGTTTCCACATAATTTTCGTGTATGTGCTTCCGTCCTCACTCCATTTCTCCCCTGCCCTCACCCCTACCCTGTTCCCCCATCAAATTCCTCCATAGTCCGTTTTGTGAAGGGCCTTAATAGCCTACTCCACATAAAACTATTCGCATTCATATTCGTTCTGTCTCTCTCTCTCTCTCTCTCTCTCTCTCTCTCTCTCTCTCTCTCTCTTTGAAAAGTCACAAATTGTATACGTATATAAATGAATACCTAATATACGCCTTAATAAATAAACAGATAATGAATAAGTGAATGTATGTATATATATATATATATATATATATATATATGTATATATATATATATAATTAAGTAAATGAGTATATCAATAAAGAACTAATTTATAGATACCACTAGACCAAATGATGAAAAAAAAGAAAGAAGAAAGAAAGGAAGGACAGAAGGAAGGTAGGAAGGAAAAGAACCACAAAACCAAGAGAGATGAACAAATTGGCAAACAAACCCCAAAGTCTGCGTGGTGGGTAACTGAAAAAAATAATTAGTTGATTACTTAATTAGTTAGTAAGTTAGTTCTCTCATTCTCAATTTATAACCATCTTCTCATAATATATTCATGGTACACCAGTCCTCTCTGTCTTACATGTCATTCTTATTTCTTTCTTTATCTTCCTATTTCCATCTCTTCTTTGTTTCTTTGTTTCCTTTTTGCACTCTATTCCTTTCTCTTTTACTCTTTTTATTTTCTCTTATGGTTATGGACATATACAATTTTTTCTTTTCTTTTTTTTTTTTTAGACAATTGCAAACTTAGAGACAGAAAGAGGCTCTTTACTACTTGTAGTCTGGTTGAAGCACCCCCAAAAAAGAAAAAAAAATTCTCACTAACTAACTAACTAACTAAGTAACTAATTAAATAGCTAGCTAACTGATTAACTAATTAACTAACTGAGTAACTACCTTACTTACTACCTAACTACATGACTGCCTAACTAACTAATTAACTATTTTTCACATTTTTGTTTTCATTCTTCACATTTTTTCTTTGTTCTGCCTGGATTCGAACCTGCAGCTTTTGGATGGGTGGGCATCTGAAGGCGTGCCTTTTTCAGACGGATGTCTTACCCCACTGCTAACAGACACCTATTCTACTTTGAGATGTTTATGCCTTTTGAAGTTCACTTTTGTTCCTCCCCAACCAGCAGCTCATTCAAATATTCAGGTGTTTCCTACACAAGTCTGTTGGTATGCCTGCTATGAATCTCCCGTCAACTTTAGAAAGTATGCTGAACTCAGCACTGCAGAACATGACGCTATTCCCGTTCAAAATTGAAAGCAAAGGAAACCACATTGTGGTTGTCCTGAGGTTCGATACTATAACCGATTATTCCCTGTCACGTTACTACCACAGCATCCATGCTGTGTATCGCAGAAAGTGCCCCTTCCAGGTAAACAGGGATAACACTGTGAAACACAGAAGAAGCTAAGGGTAGGCAAGGCAGCCTTTTCATCTCCATCTGGTTTATTTTTGCCAACTCTGCCCAGTTTGTTCTATGCTGCTGATTCTGACAGTGAAAAAAACTGTTTATACTGATAACCATGTAGCTGACAATGATAATCATTTGCCTGCCTCTCTTCCCCAGTCTTTGTATAACACTCAAAACAATCAACAGCAAATTTACATGAAACTGTGTGGCGTCAATATACAGTTAGTGACAGTGTGTGATGACTCTGAGAAAAAGTGCGTAGCAGAAACAGATTTCCATATGACTGTTAGAGTAAGAAATACTGAAGGCTATGAACAGGAAAATAATGCAACCGAACGTGATTCAAAATCGATGCATTTACCCGACACAGAGCACAAAACTAATGTTAGATCAAGCACATGTGGCACAGACAGCACCTAGCTCACTAAAGAAGCTAATGTGCAGCAGCACACAGAATCTTGTCAACAAAACATTCACACACAAATAATGGCAACTATTGAGGAAAGAGGGAAGAACTTGGTCAATCTCCTCCGTGTTTGTGGCGAAGTTAAACACATCACTTCTACCTGGAGCAAAGATGTTGTGAAAGGCAATCCTCACTATGACCCATCGTAACTGTTTTATTGTAAAGTTGTGAGGTGGACTATTACTATGTGTGATTGACAGTCCAAGGATTAGTTACAAATGTATTTAATACCACGATGTCGGATCCATGTCAAGATGAAGGTTTGTAAAGGCCAATTGTACAACGTTCTATCCACATAATTTTCGTGTATGTGCTTCCGTCCTCACTCCATTTCTCACCTGCCCTCACCCCCTACCCTGTTCCCCCATCCCATTCCTCCATAGTCCGTTTTATGAAGGGCCTTAATAGCCTAAACCACATAAAACTATTTGCATTCATATTCTCTCTCTCTCTCTCTCTCTCTCTCTCTCTCTCTCTCTCTCTCTCTCTCTCTCTCTCTCTCTCTGAAAAGTCACAAATTGAATACGTACATAAATTAATACCTAATGAACGCCTTAATAAATAAACAATTAATGAATGAATGAAAAAAAAAAAATATATGTATATATATATATATATATATATATATATATATATAATTTAGTAAATAAGTATATGAATAAATAACTAATTTATAGATACCACTAGACCAAATGATCAAAAAAAGAAAGAAGAAAGAAAGTTAGGACAGAATGAAGGTAGAAAGGAAAAGAACCACAAAACGAAGAGATAATGAAATTGGCAAACAGTACAAATCTATTTAATACCACGATGTTGGATCCATGTCATGATGGAGATTTGTAAAGGCCAATTGTACAACGTTGTTTCCACATAATTTTCGTGTATGTGCTTCCGTCCTCACTCCATTTCTCCCCTGCCCTCACCCCTACCCTGTTCCCCCATCAAATTCCTCCATAGTCCGTTTTGTGAAGGGCCTTAATAGCCTACTCCACATAAAACTATTCGCATTCATATTCGTTCTCTCTCTCTCTCTCTCTCTCTCTCTCTCTCTTCTCTCTCTCTCTCTCTCTCTCTCTTTGAAAAGTCACAAATTGTATACGTATATAAATGAATACCTAATATACGCCTTAATAAATAAACAGATAATGAATAAGTAAATGTATGTATATATATATATATATATATATATAATATATATATATGTATGTATATATATATATATTATATACGTATATATATATATATATATATATAATATATATATATATATATATAATTAAGTAAATGAGTATATCAATAAAGAACTAATTTATAGATACCACTAGACCAAATGATGAAAAAAAAGAAAGAAGAAAGAAAGGAAGGACAGAAGGAAGGTATGAAGGAAAAGAACCACAAAACCAAGAGAGATGAACAAATTGGCAAACAAACCCCAAAGTCTGCGTGGTGGGTAACTGAAAAAAATAATTAGTTGATTACTTAATTAGTTAGTAAGTTAGTTCTCTCATTCTCAATTTATAACCATCTTCTCATAATATATTCATGGTACACCAGTCCTCTCTGTCTTACATGTCATTCTTATTTCTTTCTTTATCTTCCTATTTCCATCTCTTCTTTGTTTCTTTGTTTCCTTTTTGCACTCTATTCCTTTCTCTTTTACTCTTTTTATTTTCTCTTATGGTTATGGACATATACAATTTTTTCTTTTTTTTTTTTTTTTAGACAATTGCAAACTTAGAGACAGAAAGAGGCTCTTTACTACTTGTAGTCTGGTTGAAGCACCCCCAAAAAAGAAAAAAAAATCTCACTAACTAACTAAGTAACTAATTAAATAGCTAGCTAACTGATTAACTAATTAACTAACTGAGTAACTACCTTACTTACTACCTAACTACATGACTGCCTAACTAACTAATTAACTATTTTTCACATTTTAGTTTTCATTCTTCACATTTTTTCTTTGTTCTGCCTGGATTCGAACCTGCAGCTTTTGGATGGGTGGGCGTCTGAAGGCGTGCCTTTTTCAGACGGATGTCTTACCCCACTGCTAACAGACACCTATTGTACTTTGAGATGTTTATGCCTTTTGAAGTTCACTTTTGTTCCTCCCCAACCAGCAGCTCATTCAAATATTCAGGTGTTTCCTACACAAGTCTGTTGGTATGCCTGCTATGAATCTCCCGTCAACTTTAGAAAGTATGTTGAACTCAGCACTGCAGAACATGACGCTATTCCCGTTCAAAATTGAAAGCAAAGGAAACCACATTGTGGTTGTCCTGAGGTTCGATACTATAACCGATTATTCCCTGTCACGTTACTACCACAGCATCCATGCTGTGTATCGCAGAAAGTGCCCCTTCCAGGTAAACAGGG
>JAMYXO010003301.1:0-20553 GCA_033310375.1 Conus canariensis | reverse complement strand
GGAAATATAAAGATTTTTATGCACGCATTCCAGTTTAAAATTGACCCAAGGTTAAAAAAAAAAAGTGTTGAGGACAAAAAAGACCCCATGCCTGTTTGCCATGCTGTGTAATATTCTGTCTCTTCGGACTGGGCAACATTGCCTTTTCAATCTCTCCCATCCCGCCCTCCTTCTGTTAGCCCTTGTCTTCTAACTTCCCCCCAACAGATTTTCGTGTTTTTTTCTTCACAAACCCTATTTGTCCTTCATTTGTTCCCCCGTCCACGCCCATCTTAGTCTCTTTTTAGTTAAGATTAGCAATTAATATCCCCCTGAACACAGCGATATGCCGGACGTGCAGTCCTGGGAGTTGTAGGTTCAAGTCCATAGGGGCATTCATTTGTATACTTTTAGCCTGGTGCTCGTATTCAAAGTTGATTGCTGGGGTTTCAGATTGAAGATAGTCCACCGACGAGTTACCACACGAAATGGTCCCTTTTAGATTGTTTGTTCGAAATTTTTGGAAAACATCGATGCTGATCTTTTGGGGCCTGTCGAGGGCCCTTTCATAAGATTTGATACACTGGAGTCAGGGGATCACCTTCATACCCCCAAATTTATCTTTGATCACCATCTTAAAACTTAGACCCTGGGGCCCCGCTCTGATGTTTTTAAAGTACGTTGGGAGAGGGAAAAGAGAAAAAGAGAGAGAGGAGGAGAAAAGGGAGAGAGAGGAGGGAGGGAAGAAAAGAGACAGGGACAAAGAGGAAAAGAGACGAGAAAGAGGGACAAGAAAAAGGGAAAAGACGAGAGACAGAGAGGAGAGAGAGAGAGAGGAGAGAGAGGGGGCGAGAAAAGAAGAAAGGGAACAAAAGAACAGACAGAAAAAACAAAAAGGGACAGACGGGAAAAATGACGGCAGGCAGTGATGGGGCTGAATTAAAAAAATAAAAGAATTCAAGCGGGCAAAGCCTTGTGGTCCCCCGGATCCAAAGGTATTGACAAGGGGAACGAAGGGAACTGGGATGGGGAGGAGGGGGGGGGGGGGGGGGATGGTTGGTGTGGAGAGGGGACCTTTTATCTCGACAGTTTTCGGTCAAGTCAAACTTTGAGAAAAGGGAAATAACAGGAGACTATATTTCCCCTTCACTTCTCATCCACCCGCCCTTCTTTTGAAAATGCTCCACATCACCGATCCCAGCCAAATCAAAGCTCATGATCGGAGAAAGAACAAGTCCCCCCCGCCTTCTTTGAAAATGCATTCACACCCACCGCACCCCAGCCAAATCAAAGTCATGATGGAGAAAGACAGATGATCGTCTGTGATAATGTATCACGGGGTACAGGGAGACACCCCGGGCGATAAAAGACAGGATTCGTTCCAAAGGGACAGGAGGAGGGTTTCCCAGATGAAAAAGGTCGGCAGTCAGAAGGGGGAAAAACGAACCCGCAAAATCCGGGGCCCCCGACATCCAGACTGCTTCGGCCCGGTCGGTAGCCCCAGTTTTACCGGGGGAATATTTCAGCACGTTGACGTTAAGTGGAGATAAACCCTCTGTGCGCCAGTGTGGTCGATCGACCCCGGGGGGAAGACTGGAACAGAAAGACACGGGCGAACAAAAGGGCAGAAGTTAGCCAGGCGGGAAATACAAGCGGATTTTTTTTTCCAAAGTGCAAACGTTTTATTTGTTGTGGAAAATTTTACAGAGGAAAAGTGAAAAGAAAGAAAGAAACAAAAAAACAACACAACAACAAAAAACAGCATACAAAAACCAAAAATGACAGTGATCTTTTTAATAAATAAAATACAAAGCTGCAATAATTTTGAAAAAAAGAACAGCGATTCCTTTTTAAGTAAAATTTTTTACAAAATAAGTACACATTGTGTCTAACTGTAGTGTCACCTTCCTTACTATTTTGGAGCTTGTCCTTTTTTTCAAAACAATAGTCAGGAGAGCAGACAGAAGACAAAAAGACGAAGACAGACGAGACAGAAAAAAAACACCCTAAAATTTCCCAAAAATTTTTTGAAAAAGCATGCAATCGACATCAACAGTACAAATAAATTCTTTCAAAAGCGGTTTGGGTTTTTAGCTGCCACGCCGGCTTTGTAGGGGCAAACATATACATACACGTGGCCGGGGGGGGCACGCGCACACAAATCTTAGTTTTCAAAAAAAAAAAAAATCATATTGTTGCCATTTGTTTGCAAAATCAACTGTTCATATTATTTTTGCAATGCATTTTTCTATTGGTTTTGGGTTTTTTTAAATATTTCCGAGACAGGAAAAAGACGAAAACAAATTTAAAGTGTGGATTTATATACAAAGAACTTTGCAGAGGTAAAAAAGTAATCGAGTATGTGTCAGTTTTTCCGAAGTCAGTGCCAAGCAGAACAATTTCCCTTTGATAATACAATTTCGGGACACTAGGAAATTTGTTTTTTAAAGAAATTTAAAGGTCGCCCAAAAATGGTTGTCACGTCGCATGTGAAAAATAGTGATCTTAGTTTCCTTTTCAAACTTAAAAAAAGTAATTTTTATTTTCAACGATGTTCTTTTTCAAAAACGTATTTGTACCCAGGTCTGTGAATTAATTCACTAAACCCCATTTAGTTTAATTTTCTTTTTTTTTGTGTGTGCGAAGAAATGTTTTTTTCCCTTTTTTTTTTTCCCCCCTTTCCAAATTCTTATTATCTGATTTAAACAGCATTTGGGGAAGTTACCCTGGGGTTTTAAACGAGGGACTTATCAAAAAGGGGCGAAGTTAGCCAGGCGGGAAAAACCCCGAGGGGGGGTTATCAAATAAAAAGGGAAAGAAAAGTTCCCCGGGGGTGGTAAGACGAGCGGATTATCAAATCAAAGGGAAAAGTTACCCGGGCGGGAAAACGAGCGGACTTAAAAATAAAAGGGCAGAGTTAGCCAGGGGTAAGACGAGGGATTTTATCAAATCAAAGGGCAGAAGTTAGCCCGGCTGGTAAGACGGGGATTATAAAAATTCAAAGGGCAGAAGTTAGCCAGGCTGGAAAGACGGCGGATTATAAATAAAAGGGGCAAAAAGTTAGCAGGTGGTAAGACGAGCGGATTATCAAATCAAAAAGGGAGAAGTTACCAGGTGGTAAGACGAGCGGATATAAAATCAGGGGCAGAAGTTAGCCAGGTGGAAACGAGGGGAACTTAAAAAAATTCAAATCAAAGGGCAAAAGTTGAAAAGGTTTAAAGGGCGAGCGGGACTTATCAAATAAGGGCAAAATTTAGAGGCCCCCTGGTAAGACGAGCGGAAACTTATTTCAAATCAGAGGGAGAAGTGCAGGTGGTAAACGAGCGGTTATCAAATCAAAGGGCGAGTTAGCCAGGTGGTAAACGAGCGGACTTTCAATAAAGGGGCAGAAGTTAGCCAGGCTGGTAAGCGAGGGATTATCAAATCAAAGGCGAAGTTTAGCCAGGCTGGTAACGAGCGGCCCTTATCAAGGGCAAAAGTTGCCAGGTGGTAACCGAGCGGACTTATCAAAGGGCAGAAGTTAGCCGGTGGTAACACGAGCGGACTCATCAAAACAACGTTCAGTACCCAAGGCAGCGGGGCCAGCGGGAGGCGTTTAAAAGGTCAGTGCGGGTTGTGGAACAATGCAGTGATAAAGGGAGAAAAAAAGGGGGAAAGAGTGCATCACGGGTTTGGTATGGTGATCGGGGGAACAAGAAGGAAAGCAGCTTTCTGTATAGAGCTGCATCAGGTTGAGTTAGGGGGTGAAGAGCGATTTTTTGAGGGACAATAAAAAGAAGGGAAATGAACGAGCTCAGGACAAAAGGGAATTTAAAATGGGGTTAAGCGGTGAGTAGGTCATGAGAAATTTAAAAGTAGAAAGCAAGAAGGCCTGTTCAAAAACGTAAGGCGGGCTCATGTTACCCAAAGGGGGGTACATAAAAAAGGGCCAAAAACGAATGTACTTTTTCCAAAAAAAGGGGGCAAATGCCGGGAAAACAGCTAGAGCATAACAGTTGAAATGCGTTGTTGGTCAAAACTGCTTGAACCGTCGCTTTTTATTTTTATAAAGTAGAGATATATAAAAAGTTATAATCAAGATTTGGTTAAACCCTTTTAAAAAAACCCCCGTTTCATTCGTTTTCAGAAATTTTTGTTTCAGATTTTGATTCAATTGCTTTTTTTTCAGATTATGATTCTTTCATTTCCAAGCTCAGAAACTGTTTAAAACAGGGAGATATCGGGAGGAATTTTTGGGTTTTTGGCAAAAAAATGTTTTTTTTAATTTTATTTCCATATGCAAGTTGAATGCGGTTTTGGTTGTGCTTAAAAAATCAGGAGCTATTTTTTTTGTGGTTATGATGTTAGTTTATTTCAACTTTTTCGTCGTGTGTTTATTTTGGAAAAAACAAGATTTATGAAATGGTTTTTAGAGGGATTTAGAAATTTTTATGTATTTGTATGGAAAATTTTATATTTAAAAAAAATATTTATGTGGGGTTAAATGCTCGCCCGAAATTAAAATTTTATACATTGTTGACATTTTTTAGGACAGTAACAAAGCTGTAAACGAAAAATAAATACGTTTGCCAGAAAGTCTGATGATTGAACATTAATCTTTTTTTTGGGGGGTAGCTAATGAATTGTGCAGAATTACACACTGTTTTATTGTAAATGATACCCCAAAATGGAATTGTGACTTGGTTGTACTTTTATATCTAAAAAAGGGTAAAGTGAGATTACTTTATGATGTGTTTTTTTCCCCTCTTATCCTAGACATAAAAATTAAAAAAAATTAAAAAAAAAACTTATTGACCAGATCCCTTCCCGTACAACTGACTTGTACGAAAAGGTCTGAATAAGGCAAACTATGCAGAAGGAATTGGCCCTTTAAAGAAATGTTTCAGACCCCAAAAATGTGGAATGTTGCAAAGAAAAATAAATAAAGATAGCCTTTAAGATACAAAGGTGTAACCTGTTAAATGAAGCAATGGAACAATGATGAAGATGTTGATTCAGCATGGATTTATTTTCGCGAAAATTTTTTCTTAGGTGATAAAGTTGAGAAAAAGTGTATCTAAAAAGCAACGCAGAGTCTGAATGGGTTTTAAAGAGGGTGCGAAAAAGGGAAAAAAAAGAAGTTTTAAAAAAGCTTACGTGTTTCCCTAAGTTCAAAACGGGTGGGGGGTTGTAAAAATCAAGATAGAAGTTTTCGTTGCAGACAGTTTAAGAAAATCCAACAAAAAAAATATAAGTGAAAAACTGGGTTTTTGTATTTGAAAGAGAAAAATATAGAGGGAAAAAAACTAAAATGCAAAAAAAAAGGTTTCCGTAGGCAAACGGTGAAAAATACGGGTTAACTTAAGAAAATTTAGCTCTATTCTGGGAAACCCTCTCAAATGTTTGGGATTGAGGAAAAAAAATCGAGAATGAGTGATAAAAAAAACCACAAGAAGTGGTTTGAAATTTTCCCAAAATGTTTTTCTAAAGAAAAGGTCTTAAGAGAATAGAACCATCCCCCCAAAAAATGTTAAAGAGAGGGGAAGAGCATCCCCGAAATTGGGTCGATACCCTGAAGTGGAAAAAATCTTAAAAAAATTTGTGTGGCAAAGCAAGGGGCCAGACGGTTATTGGAGAAATGCTGAAAGCAGGGGGTCAAACCGTTTTAAAATTTCACGTGTTATTTAACAAATTTTTATGGTGGTGTTATCCACATGTTTGTCGAAACCCATTGTAGTGCCTATTTTAAAAAAAGGGGGAAATATGGGCCCCTGATAATATGGGACGTATCGTTGAAAAATATTTTGTAAATGTTTATTTAAATTCGGAATCAGGATTGATTCTTGGTTAGAGGAAAAATTAATGTTGTTGAAAATCAAGCTTTTTTTTTAGAACAGTTTTTCAACGGTGGATAGATATTCAATTTACCTCTTTTGTTAGAGATGTTTAGTAAAAAGGTTAAAAGGCTTTATGTGCCTTTTTTGATTTCAAAAAAACATTTTTTTTTGGTTACCTTAAAAAATTGCTACAAACTTTGTAAAATAAAGGATAAGGGGAAATTTTTTATGTGCTTGAAATCCATGTTGATTTCTCATTCATGTGTGGGATGTAATGGGGAATTTTAGGTGTTTTTTTTTATTCCCCTTTTGGGTGTGGGGACAAGGTTTGGGGTTTAAAGCCCAACAGTTTTCACTTTTCATAACCAATGGCAGCCATAAAAATAAACCGGGGTCCTGAAGTGTAGCTGTTTCCCTTTTATTGTGATCTTCATTTTACTTAAGCTGATGGTAGCTTTAATTTCTACACCCCAGGTGCTTTTAAAGCACAATATACTATTGAATTTGTTGTGGAGGTTGAAAAAAGATTTGCAAATCTAAGACAAAATTATGGTGTTCAAAAAGGGAGGTTTTTTTAGAAAAAAAGGTATTATGATAGTAAAGAATTTGAAGATTTAAACAGTTTTTGTTCCCTTGGTTTCACATTTATACCGGGATTTTTGAATTTGGGAATGAAAACAGGGTAACAAAAGCAAGAAGATTTTTTCCCTTTGCCTGCGTTAAATTTTTTACTTTCGCCAAAACCCCTTCTGGGGCTTGGCCCCGAAAGGGGCCGGGCTCACGGCCCAGGGCGACCCCAGGGTTTCGGGTTTTTCCCCGTGCCGTTTGGCCGGCAGGCGGCGAGGAGCCTTGGGCGGCCCCCCCCGGGGGGAAAATGCCTGTGGTGGTGTTGTCGGAGGCTTTTTGGGTTGGTATCCCCTCCATCTTTTTGGGAATTTGTCGGTGGCTTCTGATTCGTTGTTGCCAAGGCCCTCGTTGTGATTGTCGGGCCCCAGTGGCCCTAAATTCCCCTCAAAAGGGAAATTTGTGAAAGTTGGTTTGTTGGTAATGGTAACGTGGTTCGCAGTTCGCCCCATAAAAAAATACGTTTGACTTTGCTATTGAATTTTCCTTATTTGGTTTTCTTGGGATGAATTGAGTTCCCCGGTTCAAATTGCAAAGAAATGTCTGGGAAGTTTCCCTTTAAAAATTTTTTTTTCCCAAAAACCAGCCCATTTTGATGTACAGTGGAAATTGGGTTTTGCAATGTTTAGATTGTGTTTGAAAGTACACTTATTGCCTGAAACATTCTTGGGTTTCCCCTTAAAAAGTAAAAAATTTTATATTCGGTTAAGAGGCATCCCTTATAATAATTCCTTTTGAAGCGTTGAAAATTGGCTTAGATTATTGGTAGGCCAAAAAAGTTACTAACAGGGTATTTAGAAGTAAATTGATGATAGGGCTAAGTGTGGGTAAAGGGTAGAGAAATGTTGGGGCACCCGGGTTTAATTTTGTTTGGTACAACAAGGAGTGGTGGGAAGAGTGTTTTTAACTTTTCAAACAGAGGGGTTGTTATGTAGTTCAAAAATTGGCGTTATTAGGGTAAAGCCGGTAGTTTTTTTAAAATCTTTACAGTGTGGTTTTTGGAATTAGGGGCATTACTTTTGGTTTTTGGGCCCTTTGCTTGAGTGGCTTTGGGCAAGAAAGATGGGGTGCTCCCCCTTTAAAGGAAAAAATCCGAGAGATTTTTGTGAAAACCCTTGAAGGTTTTGCTATATTGGGAATGTGGGTGAGGATGAAAAAACTTTAAATGTATGCCCCCTTTTTTACGATTAAAGAGAAGGTTTTTGGTCTTATCAAAGTTATTAGAAATTTTTTGAATGGTGAAGCAAAAATTTTCTTGTGTGGCGAATTTTTTATCATTAAGCGTAGCAACAACAGTTAATTTTGGAAATTCATTTGGTCTTCTGTTGATATAGCCTTTATTAAGAAAAGGGGTCGTTGGTTTTTTTTTTAAAAACAGATGTTATAATGGATTTTTGATGGCTTGTTGATAGGTAGTTTTGAATAGTGGTCAAAATTTTTTAAGTAAGATTAATATTTTAAAGTAATGTGTATTCATGGGATGAGAATGTTTGTGCATGTGTTTTTCCATTTTCTACAATTTCCCCCCCACGTAAATTTTCCCTGTGTTTTGGGAAGATGTGTGGTTTATGAAATTTTTTTTGTTTTCTTTCTTCTTTTTCTTCTCTTTTTCTTCTTTCTTCTCTTTTTGACCAAAATCTCCCCTTTGTTACCCTAAACTCAGTAAAAGTAAAAATATTTAAAATTTTGCCCCCAACCGCCATTCAGTTAATATTGAAACCCCCAAAGAGAATAAATTTTTTGAAAATTTTAGTTATTTTGAATCGGTGACATTGTTGGAACAGTCTCAATTATTGAAAGGTTTGGGGACGGAAGGAATGGGAAGTGGGGAAGATTGAATGGAAATTTTAAATTAAATTTATTGTTTGGGGTTTAATGGTAAGAGAGTTGGGATTGCTAAAAATTAGGTAAATTTTTTGAGTTTTAAACAAAATGGGGTTTTGGAAGAGTTTTCATCAAGAGAATGTTAGCCCCCCCCCCCCTTCCCCACCCCCCTATCCCCGTTTTTGTAATTGTGTGTTTTGATTATTTTCTTTTTAAAATTAAAGCTTGATTGATGGAAAATGTAAAAAGAATCGTTTGATTTAATATGAAAATTCGTAAGGAAATTTTTGTTTTTTTCCAAAAATGATATTTAAAAAACCCCCAAAACCCAAAACCCCCACGCAGCAGCACCCCGCCGCAGAGCCGAGAGCACGACCACCAAAAACACACAAACAAAACACGCACGACACAGGGGAGAGCGGGGTAGACCCCAAAAAGGGGAAAAAAAAACCCTCAGGAGCATATTTGGAATTTAAACCCCTGTGTGTGTTGTGTGGTGTGTGTGTGTGTGGGGGAGTGGTGTGTGTGTGGTTTTGGGGGGTTTTGTTTTGGGGGTTTTTTTTTAAATTTATTTTTTTGGGTTTTTTGTTGTGTTATGTGTTTGTATATAAATATGTTGTAATCTCTCTTCTCTTTTTCTTTTCTTTTTTTGTGATATCCCAGTGCGGCAATATGTATGCTGAAGTAAATCTTTGTTTAAAAAGAATTGTTAGGGAGGAAAATGAAGAAAAATTTTGAAAGAAAAGAGGTTAGTTACCCCCAGATACAGTACAGACAAAAAAATTACAGGACAAAAAATTGAATTTTGACTTTTTGTTTTTAGGCAAAAAAAAAAACATAGGACGTAGAAAACGAGAAGAGGGAAACCCCTTTCTTTATATTGGTCAACTGGCTGTTTTCGCCCAATAGGAGGATAAGTGGTTTTGTTTTTGTTTTTATGTTTAATTTTTTTTTTTGTTTTTTCTGAAAAAAACCCAACAGATGAAATGATTGCGTTTTTTTCCTTAATCGGTTTGTCTGTGTCTGTATTGTGGCGGTAACTAATTTTTCTTTTTTAATTGTGTGTGGGGTTTGTGTGTGGTGGTGTGTGTGGGTGTGTGTGGTGTGTGTGTGTTGGTTTTGAAAAGGGTTTAATTAGGTTAAAACGAGGGGTAAAGGGGGAAATGAAGCAAAATTGTTGTGTTCTTGTTTTTATTAAATGTGTTTGGTTTTTACCCAAGAAGCCCCCGGGGTCGAAATAATCGTGTTTGTTGTATTGTTGTTTTTTGTCTTGGGAAGAAAAACTTTTTTTTTTAATTTGAGTTTGATTAAAAGTGAAAGAAAAATAAGAAAAATATGTGGCATTAGATCCCGGGGGTTCGTATAAACCCCTTAAGTAAATTTTTTTTCGTACTAGGCCCCGGCAAAAAGGGGAATCAGGGTTAATAAGGTGTCTTGGCACCTAATTAATTTTTTGCTTTAGATTCTTTTTATTAACATAAATAGGGTATTAATGATAACTCCATGATTTGTTTTGGGTTTTTTTTTCCTGATAAATGAATGGTATTTTAATGCCCCCCTTCTTCCCCCAAATTTAAAGACTAAAGGTAGATTCGACCCCCAAAGTGTTTTTTTGGAAATAGATATTTCACTTTCTTGGTAAAGACCCCAGGCAATATGACATGAAGACTTAACATGAGTTCACAAGCGTGGAGTGGGGGGGGGGGGGGGGGGGGGGGTTTAAAATGAGATCAAAGCAGGCAGGGGGCGAAGGGGGAGGAGTTTTTGTCAGCATATGATGGATGGCCCCATTTTTGTGGTTTTATTTTTCTTTTTTAGCCGTGTACCCTTATCTGAGAAAAAAAAGTGTTGGGCTGAAAAGTGCTCATCAAAGCATTTTGATAGTTTCAAAACGAAAAGAGAGGGCGGAAAATGAAGCAAAATTTAGAAAGAAAAGGGGTAGTTACCCCCCGTCAGACAAAAATTTTTGGAAAAAAAGATGTTTTTTCCGTAAAGGTTGTTGTATCTGTGGCGGAATAAACCCTTTTTTTTTAAGTTTTGATAAGGTCAGTAAGTTTGATCAGTTGTAATCCTTTACATAGTTCATGGTAATGGTAATTCTTTTAAAATTTTATTTGTTTTTGTTTGTTCATTTATATTTATTTTCCCTATATATATAAACTTTAATCCTTTTTCTTTGTTTCCCTTTTTCGTATTTTTGTTTTTTTTGTAAAGACCCTCTTTTGTGAAAACCCGTTGCTAAGGATGAAAGATTTTACTTCTTGTCCCCATTGATGGAAAAAGAACCCGAAAAAAAGACTCAAAAGGTGACCCCTTTTTTGGAGATGGATTTTGTGTCAAAGTGGCTGCCCCCCTTCCTTTTGGATAGAGGGGTTGTGTAAAGGGTAGCCCCCCCTTTTTTTGGGGATGGGGTTTGTGTAAAGTGGGATGCCCCCTTCTTTTGGGTAGAGGATGTTTGTGTAAAGTGGTATGTTCTCTTTGGATAGGGTGGATCTTTTCTTTAAAACTGGTATGCCCCCTTTTTTGGATAGATGGAGTTTTTGTCAAAGTGGTCTGCCCAATTCCCCTTTTGGATAGTGGATGTTTGTGTAAAAGTGGTATGCCCCCTTCCCCTTTGGATAGAGGATCTTTGTGTCAAATGGTATGCCCCCTCCTTTTGGGAAGGTGGTGTTTGGTTTAAATGGTAGGCCTTTCCCCTTTGGGGTAGTGGTCGTTTGTGTAAAGTTTTTGAGGAGGCCCGAATAACATGTGAGAAAAAGTAAACTGTGCAATTTAAAAATTGGGAGAGGACAGACGGTACCCCCCACCCCCCCGTGATCCCCCATGTAATAGAGAGAGAGGAGAAGGAGAAGAGAGAGGGGGAGAGGAGAGAGAGAGAGAGAAAGGAGAGAAAGAAAGAGAAATGGTGCGGGGGAAAGGGGGGGGGAAGAAGGTGGACAAAAAAGTGAAAAAAAAAAACCCTTTTAAGTTACCCGAACTTTATTTTTTGCCCGGGGCAAAATTGTTCAAGAGATTTTGAGAAGAAAGGATAGGAAGGGGGGCTTTGAAAGAAATAGTTTCGCGGGTTCACCCCCAGGATAGAAATCTTTCTGCGCAGCGTGGGATGTTGGGGTGGAAAAAAGGCCCCAAGGTTGTAAAATGAAGGCATGAGTTGATTTTTCGTGGGCCATTGGGAGGGAAAATTGGGAAAGGATGATTTTGTTGGGTGAAAAAAAGGGAGATGTTTCTGTGAATTTTGTTTTACCCCTTTTAATCGGGGATGGGTGTGGTTTAGTTTAAAACAGTTTGGGAATTTTTTTAGTGGTAAAAGAAATTAAAATTATTGAGTAGCGGTGAAAAACGTTTTTCGACAGTAAAAAAAAGCAATTAAAAGTATCCAATTTTCTACAACACCAAAAAAAAAAACAAACACACAACACAACACACCACGAGTAGGGACAGGCCGAGAAGAGAAGAGGGGACGGAGGAGGGGAGACCAGAGAGACAGAGAGAAGAGAGGGGGAAGAGGAAGAGAGAGGGGAGGGGGGGGGGGGGAATGTGATGAAAAATGAATTTTTAAATGAATGAATAAAGAAAAATGAATAAAATAGGTTTTTTTCTATAGTCGCCCCTCATTAAGGGGTAATGTCATATAAAATGCTTATTATAACAAAAAAAAAATTATTAAAAACGGCAATGGCGTCAATTTTGCGAATTTGAAGTAGTGTTTTTCAAAAAAGTTAAAAAACAACGTAAATTGCGTATAAATAGGTTGTGATGTCGGTAAAAAATTAAATAAAAAGGTTCCTTGGTATTTGCCAAAAATGTTCGCAATTTCTTTCGACCTTTGGGCAAAAAAGAAGTGTTTTATCTTTTGAGAATTGGCATAGGTAATCAGATTGAATCATCAGTTTGACATAAAACGTGTCTTTCAAAAAAGAATATTAGTTAAATAGTTTTTTAATTTTTAAGTTTTCGGTACACTTATTTAAAGATTGCTTTAAAACTATGGGATTACAAAAGTTTAAAAATCAAATATTTATAGTGTAAATTAGTTATTTTGGGTTTGCCATTTTAAGTAATAAAACGGAGAATATTGTATAAAAGTTATTTTATTTTAAAACCCCTTGATTTAATATTATCACCAAAAAATTGGTAAAAAACCCCCATTTAAAACAAATTCTTTTTCCCTCAGTTAAAATAAAATTTTTGTTTGAGGAAAGGTTTTTATGTTATCCCTTAATAGTTTAAAACCAGTTCGAATGGGTTAAATGCAAAATTTCACACACGGGAAATTGTTTTTTTCTCATAACGAGTCATTAAAGATTTGAGATTAGACTAAAACTTTTTGAAGAAAAAAAATTAATGTCAAATAAATGGTGGTGGGTCTAACCCCCTGTATTGACCCATATGTATATGAGAAGATAAAAAAAAGTTTAGAAAAATTTAAAAAGAAATTGTATTAGAGCGAAAAAATTTTGTTTCTTAATGCTTTTTGTGCTCGAGGGAAAGATTTTAAAGGGCGCATTAAAATCGAGTTGAGTAAATATTTCATGTATTAAAACGTTAATACGGCATTCCAGTTCTTACCCATGTTTTCTTAATTTAAAAAAACTATTAAACCTTAACTAAAGTGAAAAAAAACAGCACAGGAAAATTGTTTAGCTGTGTCGCGAAAAAGTTTTGAAATAAAACACGAATCATTTAAAAAGAAAAATGAACCAATTAAATTTATATGTGAGAGCCAGTGCCTGTTTCCCGTATTAATCAGTTTTAGTGTAACCCCTGATAAAAAATGAGAAAATAAAAGAACAGGTCTCCCCGTTTATCCCCTGTGCAGTAAATTGATGGAAAAATTTTAAAAATCACATTTACTTAATTTTACATTTTATGTATGGTGCCTTGAATTTACCCTTGATGCCTTTTTTTAATAAAATGGACGTAGTGATTTCCATTATTCGTAAAAGTTTAAAGTCTAAAAAGCTGCAAAAGTTTGCGGTTTGTAAAAATGTTTTTTATGGTGCCAAAATGAAAAAGTGCCAATGTAAAACCCCTTTTTAACCCTGTGGATATACGGTAAATTGTTTATCTAGTTTTTTTGTAATGTTTTGAAAATAGAATATAAGTTTGCAGAAATTTCAGAAAGAGAAATTTTATAATAAAGGGATTATCAACTCTTTCTTAAAAAAATGCAAAGTAATGGATTTTTTTTTTTTTTTCCCCCCCGAGAACCCATTGTAAAAAAGTGATTGAATTTTTTGAAAAAAAGTTATCTTGTCATTGGTTTATTCAAACCCCAAAACAAGCTTGGAATGGGTTTCGATTTTTCATTTTTCCCTAAGAGAATACCTGTTTTTCAACAAACGGGGGGAATAATGAAAATTATTCATTATCAGCCCAATTTTTTTGAGTTTTTATTTTTTAAGTAGGATTAAAGTGTGGAAATTGTAATGTATTTTTTTGGGGAGTTTTGTATTCAGGAAATTTGGGCAATGCCCGGGAAATTTTTGGTTTTATGATGTAAAGTTTGGAAGCAGTAAAATGTTAGTTTTCCCCTTCCTTTCAAGTAATGTTTGTTTTACGTGAGGTGGCTACTTTTGTCGGTTTCTTATGGGGGTTTACAAAGAACTGGGAAATTTCCTTTTTTTCTTGGTGATTTTGTATAAATGGTATTTTCCTTTTAAAATTTTTAAATTTTCTCAATCCCCAAGTCTTTTAAAACGTTAGGGGAAAAAAATTAAAATTTCTTTAATATTCATTATTAAATATAGATACCCCGGCCCTGGGAAAGTGGGTTTGGTTCCCGGGCTGGGGGAGGTGTGGGGTTGAATACGATTGTGGGTTTTTTTGCCCGAGGTTTACCCAGGTTGGTTTTTTGGGATTCGTGGGAAAATGGGGAAAAGTTTATTTTTACCCCTTATGGATGCGTTTTGAGAGTGTTGCTCAAATTTCTGACAACATGGGTGTCTGTATCTTGGGGGGTTTGGGGGAATATTATAAAAGGAATTTAGAGTAACCCCTGTAGTGTCCAGAGAAAGGGAAATCCGCAGTATCTTAATCACCCCCATTCTATCGTGCATAAAAAGGTTTATTTGTCCCCTTTGCCCTGCTTTAGGGTGCCTATTTTGATGTTTCCCCAGTTGGGGCCCTTTTTTTGGGTTTCCTGGGGTCCCGGTATGGGGGAGCCCATGGGGGTGTTTGGGGACGTGGTGGGCCTCGGAGGGGAGCTACTCACCCCGCCCCGGGGGACAAGCAATTATGTGTCAGTAGGGGGTTAGTGGTGGTGTTGGTATGTGGGTCAGAACGGGATAAACAACCAAATGAGGGAGAGTGCAGTGTTCCCTGGTGGGTTGCTTTTGCGATTTAAATTTGGGCCCGCCCCCTGTGGTTGGCCGGTGGGGGGTTGTTCGGGCCCCGCCCGGGTGTGGTGTGGAGGGGGTGTGGAATGGGCGGCGTGGGTCCCTGCTTGAGGTGGGCAGAGGTTGGACAAAAAAAAAAAAAAAAAAAAAAAACCCGCACGAAAAAATTATTAAATGTGGTATAAAAGGAGTGGAAAAAAGACCCCAAATATCACTTACAACGTTTTTTGGGTTTTTCCAAATTAGTATTTCATGGAATATCGTTATCCGTAGAAATTTTATCGGACGGAAGGATATTCAGATGGGCCCTTTTAAAGGTGTTTTCAGGGAACATATTTTGTAAAAATAGGGGAAAAAAGAGAAATAATCGTGAATGCATCCAGAATTGATGCTGTGCATAGTGACCCTAAAAGTCCCCTTAAATAAATATTTGTACTTAATCCAAAACAGTGAAATTTTTTAAAAATAATTTTCCCATAATTTTAATACGGGTTTCGGAAAAACTTTTTGAAGTGTAAGATATGTTATATTGCAATTGGGTTTATTATTTGAAAAAAGCCCCAAGAAAATTTGTTTTGACTTTTGCTTTTTAAAGTCTGCCACTGTCACATAAAACTTTTTGTCAATAAACCAACAATTTTTAAAGCAGTTTTTCCTTATCTAGTCAAAAGTGAAATACCCAAATTTGGGTGGAAAAAAAGAAAATTAAAAATGTTCGTAGCTGAGCAATTTTTTTATCAAAAACAAAAAAAAATTAGAACATTTTTTTGTCGATGATTTCGAGAGGGAGGGGAAGGAGAGAGAGAGAGAGGGAAAAGGGAGAGAAGAGAGAGGGGGGAAAAAAATAAAATGATGTATTATGTTTTGTTTAATAATAGTAAACAAGTGGGGAAATTTTGCTTATAAAAAAACCTAAAAAGAAAAAGTTATTCAAGATGGACCCCTTTTAAATTGAAAAAAGCCAGAAAATAATGCGAAAATTAATAGTGGGGAAAAAAACAAGGCAGGCCAAAACAATTTTTTCATAGTAATGATTGGAAAAAATTTGGATTAAAGGGGGGGGGGGGGGGGGGGGGGGAGGGGGGGGAGGGGGGGGGAGAAATTGGAGGGAGAGCGGGGAAACAAAAATTGAAAATTTTTATTAGTAGAAAATTTTATGTGCATGGGGAAAATGCAATTTTTTGAGGCGTTATTTTTATTGCTGTCGAGGGGCCCTTTTGTCCGTGGATCGGAAAATCAGGGGGGAAAGGCTGGTTGTGTCTGCGCTCTGGCGTAAATAGAGAACCCCGTCCATAATACCGTGGTGTTTCCCCCCAAAAGGGTGCAAAAAGAAACAAAGTTAGTTTCCATCTTAAACCCCCCCCCTTAAGTCCCAAAATTTTTCAGAATTACTTGAAGATGTTGAGTTGTTTGGTGCGTTGTTTTTTCCCATATTGAGTTGTTTTATATTATTTTTCTGATTTATTCAAGTTTTAAAAGGCTGTGCAGTCTTGAAAAAAAGTTATTCTGTGTTAGGTTTTTTTTGGGGCAAAAGTTACCCATTTTTACTGTTTATTGTTTACTTTTCCTGTATTTTTTTCCAATTTGATTTTTGTCTTGCACATATTTTTCCTGAAATAAAAGGGCAAAGTACGAGGTAAAAAACAACCAAAAAAACTGGGTTCCCCTTACGCCCCCTGAAAATAAAGTTTTTGGTCATTTAGTACTGGGATACGAAAACCCAAAGGGGGGGCAATAGGTTGGGGAATACTGCAGTTTTTTTTCTCAAGGTACGCAATAAGTGTGGGGAAGTATCGGGGCTATAATGTGGTAGGTGGGGGGAGTGGTTTAACGCAAAGTCCCAAGTTGTTTTGGGATTGTCTTGGAAAAAGTGGTTATTTCCCCATCGCGTCGTCTCAGGTGTTGGAAAAGAGAAGTAAACAACATTAAAAAAGTCTTGTTTTGTTACCCACCAAATGGGGGAGTTTTATTTCCCAGGAGAGAAAAAAGAGAAGAAAGAAGAAGAAAAAAAAAAAAAAAGGAGGGGAGGGGAGAGGAAGAGAGAAGGAGAGGAGAGAGAGGGGAAGAGGAGAAAGTGGATTAAAAAAAAAGAGAGAAGAGAGAGGGAGGAGGGGGGAGGGGGAGAGAGAGAGAGGAGGGATATGGGGCGCGGGCCCGCGGGGGTAAAGTTGTGGTGTGTGTGGGGGGGTTTTTGTTTTTTTGGGGGTTGTGGTTGTTGTGGTGTGTGTGTTCTAAAAGTTTTTAATTTGGGTTTTTCAAAAAAAAACAATAAAAAAAACCCGCAAAAAAAAAAAAAAAACCCAAATAAATAAAAACAAAAAAAAATTGCATCTTTCGTGGGGGAAAAAAAATTTGGTTTTAAAGTAAACTAGTGTCAATTTAGGAGGAAATTTTTTGAAATTTTTTTAGGAAAAATTGGATAAAACAGAAATTTTCCCCCAAAGGTTTATATTTTAGAAGTTAAAGTATTTGATATTTTTTCCCACAAATGATTTTATGTCATTTGCAAAAAATTTTTTTAAAGGATTTCGTTGAAAATTGTAAATCAAGAGGTATTTGGGTTTGGTGAGTGTCAGGCGCCAGCGGAGCGTTTTACTGCGCTTCATACCAGGAATGTGAGTGTGTTCTGGCAGCTTTTTGCGTGAGAAATTTTTCAAAACGAATTTTTGCATTTCGGAATTTTTTTGTTCAGTTATCGACATTGTTCCTTGTCTTTTTTTTTTTCGTTTTTTTTTTTTCTTGTTTTTTTTTGTTTTTTCTTTCTTTTTGTTGTTTTTTTTTTTTTTTGCGGGGGGGTTTCCCCTTTTACGAAATTGGCGGAGGTTCCCTGTTTTTTAAGCAAAGATATTCCCGAAAATGACAGTAGTCCCGGCCCCCCTTTGTTCTCGAGATTGTTTGGCAAACATTAGAAAGTAAAGTGTATTATGGTGATGGTGATTTAAATGCTAGAAAGGAAGTGAACAATTGAAGGCCAATGAATGACATTTTACATTTGTTTTTAAAATGTGGGAAGATGAGCTGTTGATTTTTCAAAAGACACTTTGTCAGAATTTGGGAAAACTTTTCTTGAATTTTTTAGAGTTGATCTGCTTATGGTGAAGGGAAGGGGGCAGAGGAGATATTAAAAAAGGCAAATTTTGATGTGTCTTTTGCATGGATTGATGACGTTTTATTTCATTTTTTTGTCAAAAGAAATGCAAGAATTGTGCCGTGTTTGGTTTTAATTTTGGGCATTTTGGGTTTGGTTGAAGGAAAGGAGTGAGAAGAATAAAAATTTGCGGAAAGAGGGGAAAAGAATGAAAATTGACATGGAGGAGTGAGAAAAATGGGTTGAATAAAAGAGTGAGAAAAAATAAAAAGTTGACAGGGAAAAGAGTGAGAAATAAAAATTTTGACGGAAGGTGAAAGAATGAAATTTGAAGGGAAAGATGAGAGAATGAAAAAGTTGACTGGGGGTGGAAGAATGAAAGTTGAATGGAAGGTGAGAAGAATAAAAGGGGGAAAAAATGGGAAAAAGGGGGAAATTTAAAAAGTTTGAAAAAAGGAAAATTTTTAAAAAGGAAATGTTTAAGGGTTGAATGGAAGGGGAAAAGGGAGGAATGAAAATTTTTTGCTTTTTATAAAAAAAAAAAAAAAAAAAAAAAAAAAAAAAAAAAAAAAAAAAAAAAAAAAAAAAAAAAAAAAAAAAAAAAAAAAAAAAAAAAAAAAAAAAAAAAAAAAAAAAAAAAAAAAAAAATTTTAATGAGGGAGGGGGAGGAGGGAAAGAGAAAGAAAAAAAAAGGAAAGGAAGACTTAAAGAAAAAGGAAAGGGTTTAGGAGGGCAAGGAAAAAAAAAAAGAAAAGAAGGAGAGGCTAAAAAAAAGAAAAAGGGAAAAACGAGAAAAGGGGAAAAAAGAGAAAAAGGAGAAGGAAAAGGAAGGAGAGGAAAAACTAATGATCAAAAATAATTTTGACAAAATGATCTGTAATAGGAAATTTTTTCAAAAGTGGTATGTCATTTTTTTAGAGTCTTTTTTCTTTCGGGAAATACACATCAAAGAGGGGGAAAATGTTTAAAGAAGACGAAATGTAGAAGAACCTTGTCAAGAGAAATTTTTAAAATGAAATTGGACGTAGCAAAAAAACTAAAAAATGGAAAAAAAGTTGGTAGAATAAAAAAATTTGATGGAAAAGTTGAAACTGGCAATGTATGTTATTGACTTTTTAGTGGACCTATTTAACGTTCTTTGGAGAAAGGAAATTCCGCAGCCAGGTCAAAATGGGTTTGTACCCCTAAACCAAAGGGAAATCCGGATAACCCAGAGGGGTGCACTGACAAATGTGATTGGGGAAAAATTTGAATGTATCTTAATAAAAGGTTATAATGGGAGATAAAGAGCGAAAAATTTTGGAACAGGCAGGATTAAGGGGCTACAGCAAATTCCCCTTTATATGCTTGTCAAATTTTTTTTTTAAAACCCTAGTGTATGTTGCTTGTTGATTCCGAAGACTTTGTTTGGGAATGAAATATATTGGGGAAAGTGTGAGAAACAGGGGATTGAAGGAAATTTGACCGAGCATTAGAGATTTTGTAATATGTTTGGCGTGTGTGGACAAAATGTTTACATAATTTTTTCATTTACCAAGAGGCGTTTAAGAAAGGGGTTACCAAGTCGGAGTTTTTTGTTTTTTTTTCCTTTTTTTTTTAATGGAGAGAGGAGAAATTAAGAACACACGAGCGTTTTGACCTTTGGCAAGACAAACCCATTCAAGGCAATGACAACGAAGATGACAGAAATACTATTTCAGGGATTAAAATGATATCGAATTGAAAAAGGCTTTTTAAAAGGATGAGTCCGGGATAAAAAAAAAAAAAATTAGCGAATGTGATGAAGATGATGGGGTTGAAAAGAAAAAAAATTAGAGGAGGGTTCCTATCCTGATAATCAAGCATAATAATAGTAATATATATGAACGTGTTTATTATTTTGTATTTGTCGAGTATTTAAAGGATCAAATTTTATTAGAGGGATTCAAAGTATTTAGGGGGAAATAAAAGTGTGTAAGTCATTTAAGTGGGTTTTAAAAAAACAAATGAATTTATTTCCTGTGATTATGACATATTTGGGCAAAAAAGTATACGATATTTACAAATGTAAATGAGAAAGGCATATCTTTCCCAAATAAAAAATTGAAATTTTTTGAATATATCTTAAAGTTTATTTTAGCCCCTGAAAAAAGGTTTTTGGGTGCAATGCAAAGGATTTAAATTTGTCAAAAATAAATTGCCTTTTTAAATGCGAGATCCCTTTGAAACTGAAATAGAGTCTTTATGAAAAACGATAAAAAACCCCTTTTGTCAAACTCTTGATTTTGGAAGTCAAGAAGAGAAAACCGAACGAACGAACGAAGGTTTTTTGTATTAAGCTTACAGCCATTTGCAAATCGGCGGGGATGAAAAACCCACAGCATGATTATTTCATGGAAACCCAGCAATGTTTTTTTTTTTTTTTTTACATGGAAATTGTGAATGACAAAGTTTCCTGATTGCTAACATGTTCAAAAAAGGACTTCCCCCCCGGTAGAAAATTTGGGAAAGGGTGGAGAGCGGGGAATGCCGACCGCCCCGTGTTGATCTCGGTGTTGGTTGGGAGTCTTCCCTTTTTGCGGTGGGCCCGTTTACAGTTCCCGGTGACATGTTTTTGTGTTTTGTTTAATGTACCAGAACAACAGTGTCTCCCTTTTTGGCAAGGAAAAATTCTAAAACAATGTTTGACTGCACAAAAAACATCGAACCCCTTTTACTTAGAGCAAATTTTAAAGATTTCTGTGTTATCTGCAGACGTCTTGTAGCCCATTGTCAAAGTGGCAAATGTTTTTACAATCCCCCTGTCAAAGCTGCCCCTGTTCTTTCTATTGTTTCAAGGGGTGAGTTGCTGACGGGTGTGGAAGCTGATGTATGTCGCCCCGTCGATGATTGAATGAAAAAGGGA
>JAMYXO010003300.1:0-20553 GCA_033310375.1 Conus canariensis | reverse complement strand
CCGGGTGTGTCCTTTCCCAAAACCAACGGGGCCCGTGAAACCCAAAAAACAAACAAAATGTTCCGGTGTGTCCTACCAAAAAAAGGGCGTCCGTGAAACCCAAAAAAAAAATGTTGCATGCCCCGGGTGTGTGCCTTCCCAACCAAACAGGGCCCGGGGGGAAACCCAAACTCAAACTTTAAATTTCCCCGGGGGGGCCCTTACCAACCAACGGGGCGTCCGTGAAACCCCAAAACAAACAAACTGTTAGACATGTTCCGGGTGTGTGCCTTACCAACCAACAGGGCGTCCGTGAAACGCCAAACTAACAAACTGTTAGACATGTTCCCGGGTGTGTGCCTTACCAACCAACAGGGCGTCCGTGAAACGCCAAACTAACAAACTGTTAGACATGTTCCCGGGTGTGTGCCTTACACAACCAACAGGGCGTCCGTGAAACGCCAAACTAACAAACTGTTAGACATGTTCCCGGGTGTGTGCCTTACCAACCAACAGGGCGTCCGTGAAACGCCAAACTAACAAAACTGTTAGACATGTTCCCGGGTGTGTGCCTTACCAACCAACAGGGCGTCCGTGAAACGCCAAACTAACAAACTGTTAGACATGTTCCGGGTGTGTGCCTTACCAACCAACAGGGCGTCCGTGAAACGCCAAACTAACAAACTGTTAGACATGTTCCCGGGTGTGTGCCTTACCAACCAACAGGGCGTCCGTGAAACGCCAAACTAAAAACTGTTAGACATGTTCCCGGGTGTGTGCCTTACCAACCAACAGGGCGTCCGTGAAACGCCAAACTAACAAACTGTTAGACATGTTCCCGGGTGTGTGCCTTACCAACCAACAGGGCGTCCGTGAAACGCCAAACTAACAAACTGTTAGACATGTTCCCGGGTGTGTGCCTTACCAACCAACAGGGCGTCCGTGTAAACGCCAAACTAACAAACTGTTAGACATGTTCCCGGGTGTGTGCCTTACCAACCAACAGGGCGTCCGTGAAACGCCAAACTAACAAACTGTTAGACATGTTCCCGGGTGTGTGCCTTACCAACCAACAGGGCGTCCGTGAAACGCCAAACTAACAAACTGTTAGACATGTTCCCGGGTGTGTGCCTTACCAACCAACAGGGCGTCCGTGAAACGCCAAACTAACAAACTGTTAGACATGTTCCCGGGTGTGTGCCTTACCAACCAACAGGGCGTCCGTGAAACGCCAAACTAACAAACTGTTAGACATGTTCCCGGGTGTGTGCCTTACCAACCAACAGGGCGTCCGTGAAACGCCAAACTAACAAACTGTTAGACATGTTCCGCGGTGTGTGTGCCTTACCAACCAACAGGGCGTCCGTGAAACGCCAAACTAACAAACTGTTAGACATGTTCCCGGGTGTGTGCCTTACCAACCAACAGGGCGTCCGTGAAACGCCAAACTAACAAACTGTTAGACATGTTCCCGGGTGTGTGCCTTACCAACCAACAGGGCGTCCGTGAAACGCCAAACTAACAAACTGTTAGACATGTTCCCGGGTGTGTGCCTTACCAACCAACAGGGCGTCCGTGAAACGCCAAACTAACAAACTGTTAGACATGTTCCCGGGTGTGTGCCTTACCAACCAACAGGGCGTCCGTGAAACGCCAAACTAACAAACTGTTAGACATGTTCCCGGGTGTGTGCCTTACCAACACGGGCGAAACGTACAAACTTTAACATTACGGGTGTTGACATGTCACCGGGCTGTGTAAACCAAACTAACAGAACGTGTAATAGACAGTACCAAGTGTGTGCTTACCACGCGTGGTCCTTAAACCAAACTGGCAACTGTAGAATGTTCCAGCTAGCAAACTTTAGAAACAACGGGGTGTGAAACGCAAACTAACAACTGTTGACATGTTCCGGGTGTGTGCCTTACAACCAACAGGGCGTCCGTGAAACGCAAACTACAAACTTGATGTTCCGGGTGTGTGCCTTACCAACCAACGGGCGTCCGTGAAACGCCAAACTACAATTTAGGCATGTTCCCGGGTGTGTGCCTTACAACCAACGGGCGTGTGAAACGCCAAACTACAAACTGTTAGACATGTTCCGGGTGTGTGCCTTACCAACCAAGGGCGTCCGTGAAACGCCAAACTACAAACTGTTAGCATGTTCCCGGGTGTGTGCCTTACCAACCAACGGGCGTCCGTGAAAGCCAAACTACAAACTGTTAGACATGTTCCCGGGTGTGTGCCTTACCAACCAAGCTCCTAAACGCAAACTACAAACTGTTGCATGTTCCCGGTGTGGCCTTACCAACCAAAGTCTAAACGCAAACTAACATGTTGTGTTCGGTGCTTGCCAAACCAACAGGGCGTCCGTGAAACGCCAAACTAACAAACTGTTAGACATGTTCCCGGGTGTGTGCCTTACCAACCAACAGGGCGTCCGTGAAACGCCAAACTAACAAACTGTTAGACATGTTCCCGGGTGTGTGCCTTACCAACCAACGGGCGTCCGTGAAACGCCAAACTAACAAACTGTTAGACATGTTCCCGGGTGTGTGCCTTACCAACCAACGGGCGTCCGTGAAACGCCAAACTACAAACTGTTAGACATGTTCCCGGGTGTGTGCCTTACCAACCAACGGGCGTCCGTGAAACGCCAAACTAACAAACTGTTAGACATGTTCCCGGGTGTGTGCCTTACCAACCAACAGGGCGTCCGTGAAACGCCAAACTAACAAACTGTTAGCTTGGGTGTGTGCCTTACCAACCAACAGGGCGTCCGTGAAACGCCAAACTAACAAACTGTTAGCATGTTCCCCAGGGGCCTTCCACAACGGCCTGAAACGTAAACCCTGTTGCTTTCCCGGTGTCCTTACCAACCAACAGCTCTAAACGCAAGACATGTACTGTGGTGTGTCCTTACCAACCAACGGGCGTCCGTGAAACGCCAAACTAACAAATGTTAGACATGTTCCCGGGTTACGGGCCTCCAACCAACGCTACTGAGCATTTCCTGTTGCTTACCCGGGGTCCTAAACCAAACTACAAACGTAAATTTCCGTGTGCTTCCACAGGGCTCCAAAACGCAAACAAACTTAACATGTTCCCGGGTGTGTGCTTACCAACCAACGGCCGTGACGCCAAACTACAAACTAAATGTTCCTGTTCCCGGGGTCCTGAAAACGCAAACTACAAACTGTTAGACATGTTCCCGGGTGTGCCTTACCAACCAACAGGGCGTCCGTGAAACGCAAACTAAAAACTGTTGCTGTTCCGGTTTGGCTTACCAACCAACAGGGCGTCCGTGAAACGCCAAACTAACAAACTTGAATGTTCCGGGTGTGCCTTACAACCAACAGGGCGTCCGGAAACCCAAACTACAAACTAGATGTTCCCGGGTGTGTGCCTTACCAACCAACAGGGCGTCCGTGAAAGCAAAAACAAACGTTAGACAGTTCCGGGTGTGCCTTACCAACCAACAGGGCGTCCGTGAAACGCCAAACACAAACTGTTAGACATGTTCCCGGTGTGTGCCTTACCAACCAACAGGGCGTCCTGAAACGCAAACTAACAAACTGTTAGACATGTTCCCGGTGTGCCTTACCAACCAAGGGCGTCCGTGAAACGCCAAACTAACAAACTGTTAGACATGTTCCCGGGTGTGGCTTACCACAAGGGCGCGTGAAACGCAAACTACAAATAACATGTTCCCGGTGTGCCTACCAACCAACAGGGGGCAAACGCAAACTAAAACTACAGTTGCTTACCACGGGGCTCCAAAGCGCAACAACTAACAAACTGTAGACATGTTCCCGGGTGTGCCTTACCACCAACAGGGCCTGAAACGCCAAATAACAAACTTAGACATGTTCCCGGGTGTGCCTTACCACCACCCGGCGCACTAAACGTAAACACCAGTGTTGCCTTCCCGGGCGTCCTAAACCAACACAACTGTAGAAGTCCGTGTTGCCTTCCCAGGGCTCCAAGCGCCAAGCCAAACTAACAAATGTTAGACATGTTCCCGGGTGTGTGCCTTACCAACCAACAGGCGTCCGTGAAACGCCAAACAAACTGTTAGACATGTTCCCGGGTGTGTGCCTTACCAACCAACAGGGCGTCCGTGAAACCCAAACTAACAAACTGTTAGACATGTTCCCGGGTGTGTGCCTTACCAACCAACGGGGCGTCCGTGAAAACGTCAAACTAACAAACTGTTAGACATGTTCCGGGGTGTGTGCCTTCCCAAAACCAACAAGGGCGTCCGTGAAACGCCAAACTAACAAACTGTTAGACATTTTCCCCGGGTGTGTGCCTTACCAACCAACAGGGCGTCCGTGAAAACGCCAAACTAGCAAAACTGTTAGACATGTTCCCGGGTGTGTGCCTTACCAACCCAACGGGGGCGTCCGTGAAACGTCAAACTAACAAACTGTTAGATATGTTCCCGGGTGTGTGCCTTACCAACCAACAGGGCGTCCGTGAAACGCCAAACTAGCAAACTGTTAGACATGTTTCCCGGGTGTGTGCCTTACCAACCAACGGGGCGTCCGTGAAACGTCAAACTAACAAACTGTTAGACATGTTCCCGGGTGTGTGCCTTACCAACCAACGGGGCGTCCGTGAAACGCCAAACTAACAAACTGTTAGACATGTTCCCGGGTGTGTGCCTTACCAAACCAACCGGGGCGTCCGTGAAACGCCAAACTAACAAACTGTTAGACATGTTCCCGGGTGTGTCACGTTCTCCCTCCTTCCATCGCCTCCTCCTCTATCTTTAATGCCACGTCACACAAAACCGAGCTCTGGGTCATGACACTGTACTATTAGTAATTCTGCTGCTTTTTGCTACTACTTGTGCTGCTGATGTTACTACTACTACTGCTTCTATTAAAACTACTATTACTACCACCACCACCACCACTGCTACTCCAATATACAAGGCGGAGTATTCTGAAGGTGTGCTCTAACTGCGCTGCTCATATTTCAGATCTAAATGGAGAATTGAAAGAGAAGGAGGGAAACACGAGGTAGAGACTACTGCTGGTACTGCCACCACTACTGCTACCACAGCTACTGCTATTGCTGCTACTACTACTTCTGCAAATATCACAACTACTTCAATGATAGCACTATGTATGAAGAATGTAAAAATAAAATGAAGACATGTGACTATAGACTATGTGCTGTAGATCTATAGATCCCGTTTTAGATCTACACGGAGCTTACGGGACCTACATCTGACTTTGTATTCTGTGTCACAGTGACGGGTTCATCCAGTGGCTGACAGCTGTCCAGCACCAACTGCCCTCAGTTTGTGTGTGGGCAGCGTCACTGCACAGAGTGGGCCATCGCCTTACAGGCCCCCCCGCCTTCCTGGCTGGAGATCCGCGCAGTCAGTGAACCTCTTCGGTCACCGCCTACAGTCATCAGACAGGTGGAGGGGACATCTATAATGAATGGCCGCATCATCCCCCTGTCCAGCGCCCAGTACTGCCTCTCCCCACAGAGGGACCACCAGTCCCGGAGCTGAGCCACGATGGTCAGGCAAGGCACAGTGGGCGGCCCTGGCAGTGTGTCCTGTGTGCCGACACCATTGAACTTGAACTTGTAGGTGTTAGAGGCCTTAAGAGGCCTGTTCACCATTCTAAATATAACATTGAGATGAAAAACACTGCATGCGTGGAAGGAAGAGAGTCACGACTGAGACTATCTATGTTGATAGCATTCCGGATTGTATTTTGTCGGAAGTTCCTGCCAATGGGTGTCTAACCGTGATCTGAAGAAGTTGACTGTAGGGGCTGTTACTACGGAGTCAGGAAGACCATTCCAAACATCAATCACACGAAGAGAGAAGTAGTTTCCTCTGATATTCAGTCTGTGATGAACTTTGGATAGTTTCAAGGAGTGTCCTCTGCTGTCCCTGCTGGTAAACAGTTCAAACCGTGGTTTATCACTCCGGTAAATGCCATGTATGAACTTGTACAAGTCTATCATGTCACCCCTTTTTCTTCTGTGCTCCAGGCTTGGAAGTTTGAGAGTAGAAAGACGCTCAGGATATGGTTTATCTTTGAGAGATGCTAAAAGTTTAGTTGCTCTGCGCTGAACATCTTCTACATCCTGGCACAGTGTTTTGTAGTAGGGTTGCCAGACAGAATGTCCGTACTCTAGTACTGGTCGTACAAGAGACTTGTACAGTTGTAGGAAAGTGTCTTCAGTCAGGAAGTCAAAGGAGCGACGGATAATACCAACTACTCTATTTGCTTTAGCAGTTGCCTTAGCCACATGTTCTCTGAAATTCAGTTTGTTGTCAATGTAAACCCCAAGGTCCTTCTCAACTTCACTTTCAGACAGAGTAGTGGTACATGTCTCACCTTCGATGTTTACTTCAGTCATGTGGTACACAGCATTTGACTTCTTGTTCCCCAGTTTCAGGACATGGCATTTTTCAGGGTGGAACTTCAATAGCCATTGTCTTGACCAACCTTGCAGCCTGTTTAGATCTTCCTGTAAAACATGCGTAGCTCCTTCATCGTCACTTCGTGCAAAAACCTTAGTGTCGTCTGCAAAAAGGTGTACAGTGTTTTGAATGAGATTCGGCAGATCGTTAATATACAGTACAAACAAAATAGGTTCCTAAGACACTACCCTGGGGAATCCCACTCGAGACATTGGCTTCTTGTGACTGTGCGCTATTGACGACAACCCGCTGACGCCTGTTGTGTAGGAAGTCCTGTATCCAATGTAATATCTTCCCTTTGATACCGTGTGCCTGAACTGGTCACCTCCTGACCAATGAACTACGTGTTGGACAGCCAGGCAGGTTTCATCATCATCATCATCATCATCATCATACTGGTGATGACAGGAATTCAGATCTAATTCTGTACAATGTACAAGTACTGACAGGAGAAATAGATCTTGATCTCCTCCTCTGATTCACATTTATTTCTTGTACACAATGGATGGTTGTGTGTATGTGTGTCCATGTGTCTGTCTGTCTGTCTTTCTGTTTCTTTGTCTGGCTGGTTGGCTCTCAGTGTGTCTGCTTGCATCAGACCAGTCAGGAGTGGAGGTGTACAGTGACATCATGTCATCATCATCGTGCTGTTTTCAGGTGCCCCCCAGTACAGGGACACCTGGATTCTCTGTTCTCTCCTTACTGATGCACGTGATGCTGACGTCCTTGTACGTGGTCCGAGTAGCCCTTACGGTGTAGCGGTCAGAGGTGTCAAGTTTCCTCAGTGAGCGTGAAGCACGGGATCTGGCCCTGGCCCCCACTGACCAGGTCATCGTGACAGACATGGACAATGTCCAGGGGATGGAGAGGGCGGTGGTCATAGCACTGGGAGGGTTGAATGACTATGTGTCATTCTCCAGGTCCACCAGTTTTCTGTGTGTCATTGTGTGACACCACCACAGGGACAGCCTGTCATCATGACGTCACACTTCCACACCTCGTCACCGACGGCTTGATGTTTCTCCCTCCCCCCCCCCCCCCCCACCCCCACCCCCACCCCTTCCTGCTCTTCATCTTTCTGTTCTTCTTTCTTTCCGTTCACGTCTTTCCTTTCCTCCTCCCTTTCTTCTTCTTTCCTTTGTTCCTGTCTTCCGTTCCATTATCACCTCTTTGTTCACTCTTTTCTTCATTCCCTTTGTCCTTTCCTCGTTTATTTCGTCCGTCTGTTCTTCTTCAGTGACACCCCCCTTACATTCATTTCTTCTTCCCGTCTGCACTCTTTCTTTCTTTCTGTCTGCCTTTCTTTCTTATTGTGATGTCATTTACACAGTGACGTCAAACACTGAACTCGTGTGACACGGAGAGCACTGTCAGTATTTTTAACACACTGTGGCAGAACTCATGAGCCAACCTGTTTGTCAACATTTTTTTTTTATTCTGTCTGTCTGTCTCTCTCATTCCTTTAAAAGACATTTTGTATGTATGTGCTTAGTACCCCCAGAAGGCTCTATTTATTATGCACTTACATATGTTGATCCAAGTATGCTAGAGAATAGTCTGGTTGGTCATGTACTTTGAGCACACGACTGTCATGTTCTTTTGTCTGGTGAACTTAATGTTGGAACCTGTCATGTCTCTCAGAACTTGAAAACGAGTTTGAATTTAGCTGTGTGTACAGAAGTCAGCCTCTCATTGTTGACAGACAGTCTCAAGTCAGTTTGGCCAATGGATATGACAAATCACTGTTAAACAAGTGCACTTCTTTGAAACGGCTTGTATCATGTGACCTTGAAGATTGCTACACATATCATGACTTTGGAAGCAGTGTCGTCGATATCTTTTTTTATGTCTGATGATGTGTACGCCCTTTTCTTGTGACTCTTGTTATGTAAGGGTTCTACGCAATATTGAATCAAGTTATTTACCTTCGGTTTTGTGTATAGACATTTCAAAAGAAACTTACTATATTTCCTCTCTCTGTCTGTCTGTCCGTCTGTCTGTCTTCTGTCTGTCTCTCTCTCTCTCTCTCCTCTCTCTCTCTCTCTCTCTCTCTCTTCTCTCTCTCTGTTCCCTCATGTTACATATCTCTCTCTGTTCCCTCATGTTACATCATAACACATGAAAAAAGTGAACAGCGAAATTTAATCCACAGAATATAAATGTAAACATCTTTCGTGTCGTTTCTTGATTTATTTAATGTAGGCATTCCATGGTAAATCCACATGTTGTAGTAGCCATCATCCACGTAGTGTGTGTTATACCGGATGATTTCTTTTTTATATAATCCACACAAATATGCTGTGTTTTGAACGGGTGACTTCCTTACAATCCACACAAATATGGTGTTTTTTTTTAAACATGGTGACACTTTACAATCCACACAAATATGGTGTTTTTTTAAACATGGTGACACTTTACAATCCACACAAAATGTGGGTGTTTTTAAACATGGTGACACTTTACAATCCACACAGAATATGGTGTGTTTTAAACATGGTGACACTTTACAATCCACACAAAATGTGGTGTGTTTTAAAGCACTAAACATAGCGACAGTCATTTCAATAATCTGATCTGGAAACATATCAACTACTGCTCGCGCAACGCACACGAGAACACGCACACACAGATGATAGACACACGCGCGCTCACACACACAGTTACCTACACCCCACACGCACGCACAAACACAGACGCGCGCGCACACACACGCACACACACACACACACACACACACACACACACACACACACACACACACACAGGAATGAACACACAGTTACCTACACACACGCGCGCACACAAACACAGACGCACACACACACAAACACACAAACCACACACACACACCACACCACACAACACACACGCACACACATACACACACACACACACACAGAGGAATGAACACACGTACGCACACCAGTCACCTAAACACAGCACGCACACACACACAGACGCACACACACACACACAACACACACACACACATCACACAGAGGCAAAACAACAACACGCAGCCATGCGCGAGCGCACAAGCACACACAGTTACCTTACACACACAAACGCGCGCGCGCGCAAACAGCGCGTGTGAACACACATGCACGCACGCACGTACACACAGACACACACACACACACTCTTTCTCTCTCTCTCTCTCTCTCTCTCTCTCTCTCTCTCTCTCTATCTCTCTCTCTCTCTCTCTCTCCTCTCTCTATCTCTCTCCCTCTGTCTGTTTCTCTCCCCTCTCTTTCTTTCTCTTTCTCACCCACACACACACACACACATACGCACGCACGCACACACACACACACGCACTCTCTCTCTCTCTCTCTCTCTCTCTCTCTCTATCTGTCTCTCCCTCTCCGTCTTTCTTCTCTCTCTCACCCACCCACACACATATTCAGTCTTTTTCTCACCCCTCTCTCTCTCTCATACGTGTGCGCGCACACGCGCGCGCGCGCACACACACACGCACGCCGCACGCACACACACATACGCACGCACACACACACATACACACACATACGCGTGCGCACACACACATTCAAACTCTCTCTCTCTCTCTCTCTCTCTCTCTCTCTCTCTCTCTCTCTCTCTCCCCCTCACACACACAGATACACACACG
This sequence comes from Conus canariensis, assembly GCA_033310375.1. Lineage (NCBI taxonomy): Eukaryota > Metazoa > Mollusca > Gastropoda > Neogastropoda > Conidae > Conus > Conus canariensis. Next base: position 10,489 of record JAMYXO010003300.1, on the reverse strand, counting down.
CGCGCGCACACGCACTCACTCACTCACATACTCGAACACACACACGAGCACGCACGCGCGCGCACACACACACACACACACACACACACACACACACACACACACACACACACCCAATCACTCTCCCTCTTTGTCTCTCTCTCTCTCTCACACACACACAAATGCTCTCATTCTGTTTCTCTCCTCTCTCTCTCTCTCTCTCTCTCTCTCTCTCTCTCTCTCTCTCTCACACACACACACACACACACACACACACAACACGCATTCACGGACGCACAGACACACACACACCTTCCTCTCACACAGACACACACACACTCTCTCTGTCTCTCTCTCTCTTTTCACACACATTTTCAGTAATTTCGGATATAACTTTGAAATCATGAACGTGTACATTTTCCCTATATTGTATAAATAAATGGCACTGTAAATGGTGAACATATGATGTCAAATACTGTCAGTAAAGGGCAGGGCAGTGTCTTTCAAGAAAGAAGCCTGTTGAGTTAATGGGGAGAATGAGCGAAAGTGAGCTGGATGCAGTGTATGCCTCTGTCTGTCTATCTGTCCGTCTGTCTGCCTGTCTGCCTCTCTCTCTCTCTCTCTCTCTCTCTCTCTCTCTCTCTCTCTCTCTGTGATGTGTGTGGTGTGTGTGTGTTGCATAGCGACATGTATATTATAAACGCACATCAGCGCACTCTTAATTCCACATAAACTTTCCAATATAAAACCGTTAGCAGAAGGATTTGTCTCCGAACTGACACTATCACAATGCTGATTCAAATAACGTTCTGCAGGAATATGACTGGAATCAAATCTCTTAGACACTCGTAACTCATATGAATTACACAATAATGCAAACAAATCACACGACACGACAAAGTGATCATTTATACTGCATCCACTGTCTGATACGTGTGTGTAGCAACCTTGCCAGTGTCCTTGACATATATCGTTGAGAAGACATCAATCAAATGCACTACATGTGTTCAACATCAATTTTTCATGAGGCGAGCAAAAATGTCAGCTTCGGAAAAACAGAGCAAACACCACCTTTCAGCCTGACTCATCTCCAAGTCTGCCCTGTCGACACTGCAACAGACTATTCAGTGCGAGAACTGGCCTGATCAGCCATCTTTGTACTCACACCAGCACCCGGTGATAGCTGAAGTCGTGGTCATCTTCGTCTGTGAAGGACAAACAACAACAACCATAATCATTCAAAACAGAATCCTCGGAAAATCGATTGACACTTATTGGATGAGTTGCATATTTGAAATAAAAAGCACCTTGACAATGATGTGATCAATTAACCATTGTATCATCCAAATCCCCACACGATAATACATACACATCTTCGTGAACTAGTATACATCTGGACAAAAAATCTTCCAACAATGCAATGCCACTGACAGACTCAAAATATGGGGAAGCTACTGGAGGTACATACAGATATACATACAATACATTTTTGTCCGTACCGAACAATGTTTTACTGATGATCAGTGCACCAAAAGCATTAGATTCCATTTCTGCATCTTTAGCATATGACCCATGCATATTTTCATCGAGACACGAAATTCCATCCTATCGTCTCCCTTTGACTATCGCAGGGGAGCAAAACATTTTGTATCCAGATAACGGCCAAGATTTAAATTCATCTATAAGCGTTTTAACTAAACAAATCAAATCGAAAGACTGATGAAATTATCACAGAGTCACACACACACACACACACACACACACACACACACACACACACACACACACACACACACACGCCACCCCCAGCCGTTCACACGTGCGCTACAGGAATCGCCTTGATCTAAGGCGTGATACCAAGTGTCAGCCTGAGAGACATTCTGTGCCCCTCCTTGATTGCAGTTTTAACCGAATGATGACTTTTTAATCAAAAGTTGGAAATAATACTGGTGTAACTCAACTTACGGTCAGTGTCCTGAGACAAAGGCGTAAAGAAAACTGAGATATGTCTACTTACGGCATTTGTATTCTGGTTGAGAGGGACATGACAATCAAGAAGTACATCAATTCCAAGTTACGACAAATGTATTCTAGAGTTTATTGATAAGATGTGCTTCCATAACGCATTTCCGTTTATATAGATGTATCTGTTTGAAGTTTTCCGTTCAGCTGTTGAAAGCACCGTTACTCATTCCTTTAGAAACATGTTTGCTCTCTCTCTCTCTCTCTCTCTCTCTCTTCTCTCTCTCTCTCTCTCTCTCTCTCTCTCTTGTGTGTGTGGGGGGGTGAATGTGTGTGTGTGTGTGTGTGTGTTTGAGAGAAAGAGAAAAAGAGAGAGAGGGAGAGAGAGAGAGATTGAGAGAGGGGGAGGGAGGGAAACTTTCAATCTGAATATAAAAAAGTATGTATGATCACACATTTTTTTACTTGATTAACAAAAAGTTTTCTTGTGTGAGAAACAGTTACAAGAATGGTTAAACTTTATCCAAGCGGGCAGATAGCAAACTGTGACAGTACTACTGAACGCTGCCGACTTCATTCTACCAAAATGGCGGGAACTGAGCTCACGAAACGGATACACGAGTCCGATGATGAAATTCTGGATTCAGGAGATTCCAATACAGCAAAAAAAAAAAAAACAGTGTGAAGAAGACCAAGACTGCATCACAGATGTTACTGCCACGCAGTCAGAAACAATTTCCATTCCACATTGCATAAAATAAAGGGAAACATTTAGTGCACTACACTCTGTGCAAACACGATTTTTCCTTCGAAACGGAGTGACTGAGGGCGGAAAATGAAGCAAAATTTAAAAAGAGAGGGGGTTAGTTACCGCCAAGGACATAGACAAGCAAAGTTCAGGACAAGACACAATGTATTTCGACCTCTTGGGTCTTCTTCAGGCGAAAACAAATAACATTTAGGACAGTGAAAATGAAGAACAATGTACAAATTCCATCACAACCTCGTTGACATCAACTCCAAGTACCTGCCCAGGAAATCCCAGACCAGAAGAAGTTCAAGAAAAAACAACAGCTGCAGCTACGACATCCCGCAATGCAGGACAGACTACCGACAAAATGTCCTTCTTCCCGAGAACCATCCCAGAATGGAACACACTACCAGAGGATGTGGTGCCGGCGGAGACCCTGGACCACTACAGGTTCCGACTCGCCTCTCACCAATAACACCAACGACAACATCCCCTCCCCATCCCCTGCCTCCTCCTACCCCCCCCCCCCCCCCCCCCCCCCGCCTCCTCCCTTCCTGAGATCGAAACTATGTCTGACAAACACAGCGCAAATAAAGCAAACCCCTAAGTATACGACAGAATCATCAATATAATGATGTTGGTTGTCAATAGGAGAAAGAAAGAACGAGAAACGCTTATCTCCTCATGTTTGGCACACGGGTAAAATGGCCGCTGGACGGAAACGGGGCCACTCAGGAGGGAAACATGGGAGAGGAGATAGTGAGGAGGGAGGAAGAGGGGGGGGGGGGGGGTGATACAATGGGGTTTGTAGCTTGTTTTGTAGAATAGTACGATGTATTAGTGATGGTAGTGATTATGGTGGATTGATAATAGTGCTTAGTGGGGGGGGGGGGGGGGGGGGGGGGGGGGGGGGGGATAATAAGATAAAATAAAATGATAAAAATAAGTAAATAAATAAAGAATTTAAAAAAAAAAACGCATATAAATGAATAAATAAACGAAAGACTTTAATGGGTGTGACGGTGATGATAGTAGTTATGTGTGGGTAGTTGTATGTGGGGGTGTGGGTAATGACAATAATGATTGGAAGGGAATGAAAATGATCAATGGGTGGTAAGATATCGGTAGGAGGGGGGGGGGGGGGGACGGGATGGGGTGATGGGGTGGGGAAATATGGAGGGGGGGGGGGGGAGGGAGTGGGATTGGTGGAAGAAGGCAATGGGGGAGGGGCAGAGAGAGAGAGAGAAAGAGAGGGAGAGTTCATATCTCTACTCCCACACATATGTATGCATGGGGGTGGGGCGGGGATGGGAAATTCATACAAATAGTGTTGTTGAAAAAGTAAACGATACTGTGGGATTGTTCATTGTAGCAGGTGAAATAATGTGTTGGCATTGATATGCTCGTGTTGGTTGAGAAGAGATAGAAAGAAGAGATAGAAATGATCAGTGAGAAAACGGTGTATCATGTATTGAAAAAAGAAAAAAAAAAAAAGGGGGGGGGGGGGGCACATTTATAAGGTATTGTGGATGAATTATGATCATAATGAGATTAACTGTGGGACGTTTTCAAACACGTACACACACCCATCCTCTCGCGCGCACGCAACACACACACACACACACACACACACACACACACACACACACACACACACACACACACACCACACACCACACTCACACACACACACACACATATTAAAAAAAAACCCTGGATGGGTGATGGTCATTTGATAACAACAGTGCTACAGGATGATGATCATTGTTGTTACTGGAGTCATAGCTGAGATTAAAGGTACTGAGGGATGCTGATCATTTGTCACAGGTGAAATGATATGGTGGCATTAGTATGATATGCTGGTTGGGGGAGGGGGGAGGTCAATCAATGACTGATGGGTAATGATCATTTGAGATCAACAGTACTATAGGACGTTTTTTTCTGTCCGGAACAGTGGCACTGTTGACTGCAAGTGTATGCTCAGAGTAGGCTACATCAATAAACAGTTCGCTGAGGCTGTCGGAAAGCAAAGCAAATTGAGTGCTTTCGTGACAACCAGCAAGAGCACTGATGAAGATTAAAAAAAAAAAAAAATTAAGCGCTTAGAGCAGAAGCCATAATTTGTTAGATAATTGCTGATTCCGTTTTTCCCATCGCAGTATCAGGCACCTTGACAACAGTCATGAAATCTGTTTCCCGACTCCAAAAATTGCCCAAAGACTCCAGTGCTCCAGGAGTAAGGCAACAGCAGTCGAAGTCAGGGCCACACACAGTCTCTCTGTCACCACTTCCACCTCCACCCCCCACCCCCACCCCCACAGATGGGTGCGCGCCTGCACACACACACACACACACACACACACACACACACACACACACACACAAAACACATGTACATACACACAAGATGTACAGACACACACACTATTTATATTCATATGTGCGCACACACACACACACACACACACACCACACACACACACACACACACACACACACACACACACACACTATTCCATGTATGCATACAGTGCCACACACCTACACAACACAAACACAGAGAGAGAGAGAGAGAGACAGAGATAACATAAGCAAGCAAAACACATGGCCCAATGTGAAATGTTGATATGAAAAAAATTGCTGTGCAAACTACTCATTTTGCTGTAAAACTACTCATTTTGGCCTGGAAACTACTCATTCAGAGTTCAGGGGGTAGACAGGTCTGGCAAGTAGTGTGCGCGTTTTGAAACATGTCACAACCGAGAATCGCAAGGTGAATGTTGTGCAGCAGTCATTGACTGATTGAGTGAAGTTAGAGCTCGTTCAGAATTGTGCATACACCGAAACCACAGCACGTGGTTGGGTCTCTACTGGTCGTATATTCGAAAATGTGCGAGTGCTGTTCTATGCACAACCACTCTTGCACACATACAGTCACACATACTGACACAGTTTACGCGCGCGCACGTGCGTACGCGCGCGCGCGCGCACACACACACACACACACCCATAAGAACATTAGGATGGGATTATTTGTAACGGTCTCGTTTAGTGGTAGTAGTAGTAGTAGTAGTAGTAGTAGAGGGCTGGCTCGAAGCCTAGGCCTTCTGGCCTTTTAACGCCCCATCTTTCATGTGTTTAACGTTTCTTTGGGGTCTGAAAAGCATGCCTTATTATTTATACTTTGAGCAAATAATGCGTCAGTCGATTTCCTGAAATAACATTTTGAGTTCTGAGTGATTGTCCTGGAAATTTTTGAATTTGCTAATGTTGTTAGTAAATTTAATTTCAAAAGAAATTGCATTCCACAATTTTACAACTCTGTTAGAAGAAGAAAACGCTCTTTTTAGTATTTCTTTGTTTAACCAAGATTTGACCTTCTGAATTCCTTGTTATACTAGCTTGTGGAAAGGAAAAAAAATGTTTTCAACCAATAAATTATCCATCCCATTCATTATTTTGTACGCCTGTATTAAATCCCCCCTAACCGTCCTACCTTTCAGAGAGTGAAGTTTTAAGAACTTATGCCTTTCTTCGTTACTCATATTTTTACATTCTATCAGTAACCTAGTTGCCCTTCTTGTTACATTCTCCAGACCTGTTTCCCTTACGATTTTGCCGTAATCTGTACAGAAAAACATCGAAATTACGGGAATTACGCCCATCCCCCCCCCCCCCCCCCCCCCCAAATTACGGGGGGGGGCGGGATCAAAGAAAGAAAATTGTTAAACGCGAAGTTTCGTCTGCTACAGTTTCGGCGAAAAGCAGTAAGAAGACATTTTTCAGCGTGCTTTGTGTCGTTTACCTTGTCAAAGATGGCGACGAAGTGGTCTTACGCGCCAACGGCCGGCTCTTTCTTATCTTCAAAAGATGCTAAAGTATTGCGATTATGAAGATTACGGGGTTTTTTTTTTTTCTTTTTTTTCTTCAAATTACAGGTTTTTGTCTGAGATATTACAGTTACACGAATTTGGGGTAAACAGGTCTGATTCTCATTCATTGTTGATTGTCTTAAGGATTCTAAACATTTGCATATGTATATATATATATATATATATATATATATATATCAATCTATCTCTCTCTCTATATATGTTCTAAAATGAGATCTAACAAAAGCCTTATATAACAATAAGAATGTAAGCTTATCCATGTCTTCTTCTTCCTAAAAGACTGGTTCACTCAAAAACGAGTAGGTCACCAGCGCGCATGTTAAAAAATAAAATAAAATAAAGTGCGACTCAGCCTGTTGGTCCCTGGAGCAAAATTTGGCAACAAGGGGTCGCACACGATATTCAAAAAGTTAAAAGCAATGGCCAGGTTCAGGCCCAGGTAACCATAAAATATCTGGGGAAGTTAAAACAGAAAAATCAGTCAATATGCAGATCACAAGATGTATCAATTTGATTTTTAAATGAGACTGCATTTGTGGCAATTTTGATGGCACCCGGCAGTGAGTTCCACAGCCGAACAGAACTAGGATAAAATTAATGTAAATGGCTGTCAATATTTGATGCAGGTATGGCATAAGATTGACCGCCACTCCTGGTGCTACTTTTATTCAATACTAGTTGTTCCATTGGGATATCAATTAGTTTAGCTCTGCCTTTGAAGAAGGTATTAAGTTTGATAAAAGCTCTTCTCTCTTCTAAGGGTTTCCATTCAAATTTCCTCATGTTCTTCCTAGTATTCCCTTTCTCTCTGATATGGTTCCCTGTTACGAACCGTGCTGCTCTCTTCTGAATCTTTTCGAGGTTATCAATGTCCTTTAGATGGTAAGGATCCCAGACTGAGCAACCATATTCCAGTACTGGTCTAACCAATGTTTTGTAGCAGTCGTCCTTAACCTTTTGGGGGTGGTCGTTGATATTCCTGTATAAGAAAGCGAAGATGTAAAATGATGTAAGAAAATGTTCTTTTAATAATTCCTATCATTTGATTAGCCTTATCTACTACTCTTTTTATCTGCGGGTCAAAGGAAAGTTCAGTCAAATGTAACCCCCAAATCTTTTTCGGTTTCACACACACTTAATTTTCTATACATCATTTCCAATTTTCATGAAACACTCACGTCTTACATTCTTCTTACCATATGAAGAAAAGAAACACCCGAAGGTGCTGGGGAGGACCCAGAGAAGCACTGTCTTCACCTGCCTTTGGAGCAGTCCTGTACCACCCTTGGAGGCCTGCGCTGTGTTGACGATGGGTACAGGCACGCGCAGGACACTCCATTAAGATATCAAGGGACATAACTGCTCCTGAACAGAGGTAAATCAGACTACAGGATGCAACTCATAACAGCCTTAAAATAGCGTCCCCATGGGTATACCAGCCCGTATTTCATGACTGCAGAACCCACCGGCAATAGACACCACCCTCCAGCTGCCGAGCACACCCCACAGACCCAACCACCCTGCCCACGGACAGATGAAGACAGTGCCACTCCAGACACAGCCAAGCTTTCGCCATACGGTCTTATGTGCCCTCAAGAGAGAATCCAAAGTTGTAGTCTTTCCCACTGTCAACAGGACTTTCCCTGTGGTCAGTGGGTCTTTCCTCACCGTCACTGGACCTTTCTCCAGGGTCAGCCTGGTTAAGGCAATGAAGAAAAGAAACACCCGAAGGTGCTGGGGAGGACCCAGAGAAGCACTGTCTTCACCTGCCTTTGGAGCAGTCCTGTACCACCCTTGGAGGCCTGCGCTGTGTTGACGATGGGTACAGGCACGCGCAGGACACTCCATTAAGATATCAAGGGACATAACTGCTCCTGAACAGAGGTAAATCAGACTACAGGATGCAACTCATAACAGCCTTAAAATAGCGTCCCCATGGGTATACCAGCCCGTATTTCATGACTGCAGAACCCACCGGCAATAGACACCACCCTCCAGCTGCCGAGCACACCCCACAGACCCAACCACCCCTGCCCACGGACAGATGAAGACAGTGCCACTCCAGACACAGCCAAGCTTTCGCCATACGGTCTTATGTGCCCTCAAGAGAGAATCCAAAGTTGTAGTCTTTCCCACTGTCAACAGGACTTTCCCTGTGGTCAGTGGGTCTTTCCTCACCGTCACTGGACCTTTCTCCAGGGTCAGCTGGTTAAGGCAATGAAGAAAAGAAACACCCGAAGGTGCTGGGGAGGACCCAGAGAAGCACTGTCTTCACCTGCCTTTGGAGCAGTCCTGTACCACCCTTGGAGGCCTGCGCTGTGTTGACGATGGGTACAGGCACGCGCAGGACACTCCATTAAGATATCAAGGGACATAACTGCTCCTGAACAGAGGTAAATCAGACTACAGGATGCAACTCATAACAGCCTTAAAATAGCGTCCCCATGGGTTATACCAGCCCGTATTTCATGACTGCAGAACCACCGGCAATAGACACCACCCTCCAGCTGCCGAGCACACCCACAGACCCAACCACCCCTGCCCACGGACAGATGAAGACAGTGCCACTCCAGACACAGCCAAGCTTTCGCCATACGGTCTTATGTGCCCTCAAGAGAGAATCCAAAGTTGTAGTCTTTCCCACTGTCAACAGGACTTTCCCTGTGGTCAGTGGGTCTTTCCTCACCGTCACTGGACCTTTCTCCAGGGTCAGCCTGGTTAAGGCAATGAAGAAAAGAAAACACCGAAGGTGCTGGGGAGGACCCAGAGAAGCACTGTCTTCACCTGCCTTTGGAGCAGTCCTGTACCACCCTTGGAGGCCTGCGCTGTGTTGACGATGGGTACAGGCACGCGCAGGACACTCCATTAAGATATCAAGGGACATAACTGCTCCTGAACAGAGGTAAATCAGACTACAGGATGCAACTCATAACAGCCTTAAAATAGCGTCCCCATGGGTATACCAGCCCGTATTTCATGACTGCAGAACCCACCGGCAATAGACACCACCCTCCAGCTGCGAGCACACCCACAGACCCAACCACCCCTGCCCACGGACAGATGAAGACAGTGCCACTCCAGACACAGCCAAGCTTTCGCCATACGGTCTTATGTGCCCTCAAGAGAGAATCCAAAGTTGTAGTCTTTCCCACTGTCAACAGGACTTTCCCTGTGGTCAGTGGGTCTTTCCTCACCGTCACTGGACCTTTCTCCAGGGTCAGCCTGGTTAAGGCAATGAAGAAAAGAAACACCCGAAGGTGCTGGGGAGGACCCAGAGAAGCACTGTCTTCACCTGCCTTTGGAGCAGTCCTGTACCACCCTTGGAGGCCTGCGCTGTGTTGACGATGGGTACAGGCACGCGCAGGACACTCCATTAAGATATCAAGGGACATAACTGCTCCTGAACAGAGGTAAATCAGACTACAGGATGCAACTCATAACAGCCTTAAAATAGCGTCCCCATGGGTATACCAGCCCGTATTTCATGACTGCAGAACCCACCGGCAATAGACACCACCCTCCAGCTGCCGAGCACACCCCACAGACCCAACCACCCCTGCCCACGGACAGATGAAGACAGTGCCACTCCAGACACAGCCAAGCTTTCGCCATACGGTCTTATGTGCCCTCAAGAGAGAATCCAAAGTTGTAGTCTTTCCCACTGTCAACAGGACTTTCCCTGTGGTCAGTGGGTCTTTCCTCACGTCTTACATTCTTCTTACCATATATATATATATATATTTTTTTTTATATATATATATTTTTTCAGATCTATTCACAGGGATGGCTCTGGTAAATGGGGATGCCTAGCTCAGCTGGAAAACATCAGGGGGACCCAAACATTTACATTGTATAAATTTTTCTGTGAGTTACAAGTGGTGTTGTTCACCAGTCAGTTAATGTT